>CM052164.1:2393889-2409002 GCA_028455555.1 Augochlorella aurata | reverse complement strand
AGAGAGAGAGAGAGAGAGAGAGAGAGAGAAAGAGAGAGAAAAGTAGATAGAGAGAGAACAAAAGAGCGAAAAGTAAAGAGAGAGAGAGAGCAAAAAATGGAGACAGAGAGAATGGTGGAGCGAAAAATAGAGAGAGAAAGAGAGAGAGAGAGAGAGAGCGAAAAATAGTGACAGAAAGAGCGAGAGAGAGAGAGAGAGAGAGATAAATAGAGACAGGGAGAGCCAGAGAGCGAAAAGTAGAGAGAGAGCCAAAAATAGAGATAGAAAGAGCGAGAGAGAGCGAAAAATAGACAGAAAGAGAGAGAGAGAGAGAGAGAGAAAGAGAGAGAGAAAGGGAGAAACAGAGATAGGGAGAGCGAAAAGGAGAGAAAGAATCAAAAATAGAGATAGAAAGAGCAAGAGAGAGAAAAAAATAGAAATAGACAGAGCAAGAGAACGAAAAGTACAGAAGAAAGAGAGGGGGGGGAGCAAAAAATACAGAGAGAGCAAAGAACAGAAAATTGCGGAGCGAAGCGAATTTTCCGCGGACATATCGCGAGTAATCTATCGAAAATCGATTTCGATCGCAAAAAGGTTAACGCGGTTCAAAGAACGGTAAACGGATAATCCGCGGAAAGAACAGGCGCGTCGCATTGCGCGTGCATCGGGCAAATGTCATCTTTGTCGGATTTTTGATGAAATATAATAACCCGTTGCTAGGAATATCGTAATCACGGAATTACGAAGGTTCCGGAACGGTGAAATGATTTTAATGGAGCGCGCCAATGACGCTCTGAAACGCGAAAACGCGGAAAAATGCTTTGAAAGGTTCTACAAAAATTTGCTCGACGCTGCGCTGCCGCATCGATATATCTCCCGGAGGAATTCAATTTTTCATACACCGGGGAATCTAGCGAGCTGAAAATCACTTATTTATTTTTAAGTTCGACCTCGCGGCGCGGAGATCCGCTCGGTTGACATTTCCAAGTGGTTTCTATTAAGCGTATTTCATCGCGGTCATTTTTATAACGTTTTATTACGTTCGAATAAAATTTCGTTCGACATTGTTGAACGCAAATGCGATAAAATAGAAATTTATCCAGATATTTATCAGATATTACGTGAATAAAAGAAACAGAAAATTCTAGAGAAAGAATTTATTATACAAATGGGAATTTATTCGCAAAATACTCGAATAAAATTTATAGAATACAGTTACCGTAAAATAGCATAAATTATATCCGTAAATAAAACGGCCAGCAATTATTCACAGCGCGGTTCGAATAATTCTGCAATCTCTGTTCGAGTAACTTCTCCCCACAGCCTCGTTCTAAGGGAAAGACGACTCGTTATCAAAATTATACGTCCGCGTTATTCCTCTCTCGCGGTGCTGCAAATACGGCAACGCATGCATCACTCGCGAGATTAATTCTAATGACGCGGGCCGTGCACGTAATACGCGGCGACCGAAAATGGGTCCGGCAGGGCGTATTAATCACCGTTTCGGGAAGACCGTGAAACCGGCGCGGTCGTCGAGCGAGTGTTCATAATTTTTAATTGACCGGCGTTGCGCCCGGATCTTACAGGCGCGCGAATTCGTCGGCGGAGCGGTCTCGCCGCGTGTAGTTCCGCCGCGGCGGCTGCGATCCTGGAAGAAAAATACGGCGATCGACACCGCGGACACCGCGGATGATTTAACGACTCTCTCGAAATTTCGATCGGATCTCCTCTCGGCGCGGAGCCGGATGAGAAACGAGTCGGCTCCGAGGAGCCACCACGGAGAGGAGAGGAGCGGAACCGGCGCGGAACGGATAGTCGCGTGTTCCGATGATTTACGAATCGGACTGGCGCGTATGAATCATGCGCGGCGTAATAAAGAAATGACGAGGGACTATGTATTACACTGCAAAGGTTTTTCGGCTTTGAAGAGCTCCGGGAACCGGCGATACGGTCGCCGGCGGACGCGCCCGGGCGAGCGGCTCGACCGGTATTCGAATTTGCGCGGTGAGAAATGGCCCATCGGGATGGGCGGGTTTCAATCGCGTATCGCGGACGACGCGCGGCGCATGATTACTGATTAGAAGGTATGCGCCGCTTTGCCGGAACTCTTTTTCACACAGTACGCTGTTGCCTCTGCACGGTTGATTTCGATGGAGGGCTTTCGCTGCGGTATTTGGGGCAGTGGGGCTGCGATGGGGTTGCCATTTACTGTGCCTTTTGTTTATTTGCAATCAGAATCAACTTTACGTTTTTCGTACGAGATGTAACAATTTTCTTGCTTGGATTCGATTAATTATTTGTTTTGTGAAACGTCTAAAATTGTCAAGAAGTCGCGAGAATTATTTCAGTCTTTTGAATTCGCGAAATTTTCGCGAAATGTTTATAAATAAATATTGAACTGATGTAAATCAATGTTTAGTAAGATGAGTGATTATATGTCAACTAAACGGTAATTATTTATTTGTATTTTTGTTTCTGGTTTCGATTTTAATAGTTTATTCATTGTGCACGGTAATTGGATTTATTTCTCGCTCGATGCGTTAGTTACTGTGCGAGGAAAAATCAGTATTCAGTAAAATAAATCATTATTCTAGTTAAACTAAATAGTGATTAGTTACTTGAATTTTTGTTTTTAGCTTCAATCAAATCAAAATCAAAATAAATCATTATTCTAGTTAAACTAAATAGTGATTAGTTATTTGAACTTTGTTTTTAGCTTCAATTTCGGTAGTTGATGTGCACGGTAACTGGACCTATTTTTTGTCAATGCATTAGTTACTGTGCGAATAAAGGTCAATGTCAAAGGGCATCGATAAAATAAATCATTATTCTACGTAAATTAAACAATGTTTATTTACTTGTATTTTTGTTTTTACCTTCAATTTCAGTAATTCATTTCTTGTGTGACACGGTAACTAGACCAATTTTCCGCTTAATGCATTAGTTACTGTACGAGTAAAGATCAATATTTACTAAAATAAATCATTACTCTAGGTAAACTAAACAGAGATTATTTATTTGTATTTCTGTTTTCAATTTCAATACCAGTAGTTAATCTGCACAGTAACTGGGCCTATTTCTCGCTCGTTGCGTTAGTTACTGTGCTGCTTACCGCGGAGTAAGCCTACATAACCTCAAATATCAAATCATCGCTGTCATATTTTTGAAAAGCAGAAGTGCAAATATAAAATTTTGTTAAAATAAGCATTCCTAAGTTGATGTCACAAATGTTTAAAAATATCCTGGAAACTGGCAAATTAGTAGTCTTATCAACAATCGAACCGTACTTATTTTTGCGACGCGGCGGTGCTTATAATCGGAGATCTCGTAATTAAAGCCGATTAAATACATACTACAGTATGGCACGCCACTCTTTCTTCGTGAATCGCCTAACGCAGCTACATTAAAATTCTGGTCAGTCGGGAAAGGCTTCTTGGGAATATCTCGAGAATTTATCCGCGGAAGAATTAACACGTTGCCGTAATCAATTATTCATTAACGGTGAAATCGACAGCTTATTACAATATTACATTCAAATTTTCGCGCCTAAAAATCCAAAATATATTCTCCAATGAGTAATTATGTTCCAGTTTTTAGTCCATGGAGTCGTTAGAAGATCGAGCAGACACAAAAAGTGATCAATAAAATGAGAAATTGGCTCGACTCAGCTTACTTTAAATAGTTATATAGTTTATAATGGTACCTATATACACGTTTTAAAACAATATATATATAGAGATTTTATTATCCTCTACACGTTCCTCGGAGATACTATAATCTAATGAAATATCTTAAGACAATACTGCACTTAGTTTCGCTTCCCACGTTAACACTTGCATCGGCAACACGTGGGCAATTACATTATCTAAGATTCTACGCAATAAATCTCGGACCTAGAAATTCCTCTTACAGCGCCTAAAAAAAACGGCCGTATACTTTAACACTGGAAGTACAGAGTCCTAAACACGACTAGTGTAATATCGTTCTGCAACAGTGGCAAAATATTTGATTTACTCAACCCCTGAACGACTTCCATTATAATATACTACTTCCGTGAAGAAGTTAATCGACAAATTTCTCATGGAAATGTTTCTGTAATCTCAGTAATTATAAAAGAAAAAATTGGAAACTAGCAATTTTTACTTGTTCATATTTTCAGGAATTTTCTACTCTTGTACTATTGTGGTTACCGTGGTCCTACCAATTGCTATACTTCTTATAAAAAAATTTAGTATGCTAATTATTATTAATTATTAATTTTGTTAATAATTATTGAATATAGTAATTATATATGTTATGTAACTAAAATAATATTATATGTATTATAATATATAATATTATATGTAATATTATATGTGTTATAATATATAATATTGTATGTAATATTATATGCATTATAATATATAATATTGTGTGTAATATTATATGTATTATAATATATAATATTGTATGTAATATTATATGTACTATAATATATAATATTGTATGTAATATTATATGTATTATATAACTAAAATAATATTACATGTATTATAATATATAATATTGTATGTAATATTATATATATTATATATTACATATTATATATTATATATAATTAATTATACCTGAAGGCAAACGAAAGGTGCATCAATTTGTCATCTACCTAATCGACTATTTTACGGTGTCCTATGTATCGGGGGTGAATTTTCACCTCGTCCAAGGATTGTCTCGTCGGCCGCATTTCGTCATAGTTTTCGGGCAGGAAGAATCGCGGTTTTCCAGAAATATTGCCGAGGGAAATCGCGGTCTGTAAAGGGCCATTTAATTGTCCCCCGATATCGCCCTAATATTCCCGCGCGGCGAGGAAACGGGGATGAGGGAACGGCGAAACGTTCCCCGGAGCGTTACTGGCGCGTTTCCACGGGAGACAAAGCTATCTCGTGTCTATGCCCATATACCGACACAGGCCACAGTAGGTATTCGTATTTGTATACAATAGGGCATCATAATACGTAATCTGCCTAACGTATTCGCGGCCGGAGAGCTACCTGAACATCTCCCACGTTCGAGGCGTACGTGCCGCCCCGCTCGCCGCGCGCTTCCCTCTACCACCGTCCTTCTCCATCGTTCTTTCTTTCTTTCTTTCTTTCTCCTTCTTTCCTTCCTCTTCACACTTGTTCGCACGTAGAGAGGTGCGCGCACGAAGACCAGGCTGCCGACCTTACGCACTTCGGCCACGTGTGAAGCAAGCCTCGCCCCGGCTCGAGCACCGAAGCCAGTTCCCCGGACCTCTGCGGTTCGCGATCGGACCCGATTCCATTTATAATTTGCCGAACACACCGCAAATCAGACACCTCCGACCGCCGATGTGTAAATTTCATCGGGCTCTTATTACTTACGCGCCCTGCTACTTCGGCGACCCGGTCGCTAACTACCTTGCGATGTCTTGATAGGCTAGCGGAACCAGTTACCGCGCGCTCGCCAATTACTGTGTCTTTTGTTTATTTCACCGCGTAATTGACTTCGGATTTATCGAGCAAGGCGTGTTACTTTTTCTTACTTAAGGCTAATTCATTGCTAATTTGTTTAATATGTTAACGACAGAAGTTTTTAAGATGTAGTTGGTACGGGGTGGGTAGTTACTGTATTTTTTATTTGTTTTCTGGCTTAATTGGAGACAGATTTGTCGAAGAAGGCGGAGGACGTTTTCTTATTTTAGTTTAATTAATTAATTAGTGATTTGTTTAAGTGATATATGTTGTAGAGGGAAGTTCTCAAAATGCAATTAGTATAAGGAGGATAATTGCTGTCATTTTTATCGATCCTCACGCATAATTTGCTTCATATATTTATTGGAGAAGGCGTATTACGTTAGCTTACTTAATTAATACTAATTTATTAAACATGTTATGGACAGAAGTTTTCAAAATACAATTAGTATGGGGTAGATAATTACTGTATTTTTGATTTATTTTATCTATACTAAATATTTATTTAATTTATTTCTAGTTATATTTATAATTATCTCCATATTTATTGAATAAGGGATATTAAATTATCTTATCAAATTGTAAATCGTTCTAGATAAGATATCACAATGTTAATTGCATTCGTAAAATGCGATTTAGGAATAACAAAGTAGCGGTAAATTTATTTGAATTTTTATTTCCAATTTCAATGTCATTTATTTACTCTGCACGGTACGTGAAACTATTTTTATACCGATGCGTTATTTATTGCTATAAAATGTACTTAAAGAAAATAAATTAAATATAAAATTTTATTAAAGCCTTGCGGATCTTTATGCAAAATAAAAACGATGTTCACCGACAGCACCAAACACGGACAGGTATTCAAAGGAACATTTTTTTAATCTCGTTTTTGACATCGCGCAACAACTCAAAGCTTCTTGAGAAACATCCAGTAGCTATAGCCTCGCTAGATTTCTTAACCGGTAGAAATTAGGTGTAATTCTCGAACCAATTTCAGTTGGGAATTTCGCAGTAGCTCGCAGCGGTCACGGGATCCATAAATACCCTATTCAACAGCCGAGAAAGTGTCTCCTGATTGTCCAACACGCAGCATGCCCATAAAACTCAGCCTACCGACGCGGCCCTCTTTCAGCATAAATTAGGCTTATTAAAAAACGCCGGAACAGGTACCGCGGTAAACGACAATGGTTCGAATGTTCCCGGGAAAGTTCGCTGACATAATACGCGCAAAAATGAAGGCCGGGTGTACCATAACTCGCGGCGAGGTTGTACGCGCGTAGCCTCCAGCGAGCAGGTTTCACTTCATTACAGTGATTCTCCTAGAACGGCTGCCATCGACTTATTTAGGTACGTTCCGCGAATCTGTAGGATAGAGGAGCCGGTTACTGTGAGCTATCCAATTACTGTGGCTTTTGTTTATTCTCGAGAGTAACCAATTTTCTGGTCATCGTGTAAGACCCGTTCGATTTTTGTATTTAAATTAAATTAATTATTCAGATGAAAAATTGGAGCTCTCAAAATACCACAGAAATTATTGTTAAAAATAAGAAATTAGAAATATGAAATTAAAATAAGAAATTGAAAATTAGAAATTATTAACGAATGTTTAGTAATATAAATCGTTCTCGGTAAGATATTACAATGTTAATTGCGAATATAAAAAATGTAATATAATTGCAAAAATAAAATGTATTACGAAAAGACAGTGATTATTTATTGCAATTTTTGTTTTTAGTGTCAATTTTAATAGTTCATTTATTATGCAACACGGTAACTGGACCTATTTTTCACTCGAGGCGTTAGTTACTGTGCACGTTAAGTGAATCTATTTTTCACTGGCTGCGCTAGTTACTGTGCTGCGTACCACATGGCAGTTACATAACCTCAGACCTGAAATCAACTTTGTCATGTTTCGAAAGCGGCAATGTGAACTTGTAAATAATTTATCATCATTTTACATTTTTAAATAAAATATAAAAATCAAAGTATGTTACAGTTATCTAAGCTCAGTATTCAGAGAGAGAAAGAGAGAGAGCGAGAGAGAGAGAGAGAGCACAGTAACAGAGGCACGGTAACGATCAGCGTTGATCACAGGCACACAGTAACTGGCACCAGAACTTTTCCTTCTTTCCCCAGACATTCAAACAAGATTCGAAATTATCATTCGAATTGCCAAAGTTTACCGACTCCCGACGACTGCTAACAGGGCACAGTAATTGGCTCCCGCACCCTCGATGAATCATCTTCCGACCCAGCCGCGAGTTTCTGACCCAGACTTCCAGAGGCGCTCTCGCGCGCGCGTATCGCGACCAGATCTCGGCGCGGAAAACGCAGCCATTTGAATTTCCGCAGGCCTCGGGTCTGCGGTTTCCCGTGGCAGTGGCTCAGCAGCGAGGACACGCGGCGGGATACGGAATGAAACGGGGCGCGGAATAATATCATTGAAATGCGGCTTATAAATATTGCAAAACGTGAGCACGGTGCCGTGGCCTCTCCTCTGCCCCGCTTCGGCCCCGCTCCGGCCCCTCCGCGGCTGATCCTAGCACCGATGAACCGCTCGCCCTTTTATCTTTTCTTTACGCTGCATTACAAATGCACCTCCTCCGGCCAAATCACGAAACCGCGCCGGGACGTCGTCGTCCCCGTCGTCTTCGTCCTCCTTCTGCTCGTCGCCGGTCTCGCGAGGCTCCCTCCACGGTTAGCATGATTTTCGCGTTACTGTCAACATTGTTGCGGGAAACCGCTTATTTATGTAATGCTATTCGGTGGAACTAATCCATTGTGAAAGTCGCGCTCCGAGCCCACGAAAATGGAGCGGGGTTCTAGGGTTCACGGACCCGCCCGACCGCCTCCAGTGAATTGATGCACTTTGGTGCGAGCCGGCCCGCGAGAAATATTATCTGCAATCATTCATTGCAAAAGGGAACGCAAGTTACTCGGCGAAATTAAAGGGGTATAATTACCTCGGCGTTGCCCGTATTCGGGCTGCGAGAACTGTACCGCGGATTTTACGCGTTTATGGCTGAAATCTGTTGTTGGAATATAACGTTACGAGGACGTATGAACAACTTCGTGACATTGTTAATTTATTGTAGTTATTTATTTGGTAATTATTTATGATGTAATTGTATTTTATTATGTATTGCACTATTTACTGTATTATATATTGTATTACGTATTGTATTATATATTGTATTATATATTCTATTATTTATTCTATTACGTATTTTATTATATATTGTATTATGTATTGTATTATATATCGTATTATGTATTCTACTATATATTGTATTATGTATTGTATTATATATTGTATTATGTATTCTACTATATATTGTAGTATGTATTGTATTATATATTGTATTATGTATTCTACTGTTTATTGTATTTAGTATGTATTGTAATATATATTGTATTATTTATTGTATTACGTATTATACTATGTATTGTACCATGTATTGTATTATATAATCGTCAATTTATTTTCATTAAAGTTACATTTATTACAAACATATTTGAAAATTTGAATAAAAATAAATATTAAATAAAAATTGCTTGCACTAATTGCAAGATACAGAATCATTTAAAAAATTGAAAATAATGCAACAGTATTTTTGTATTTGAAAATCCCTTTAGAAGAAATAAGAAGAAGAAATAAGCTTTATATAATTTTTTAATTGTCACAAAAATCCCCAGTCCACTGAACTAAACCAGAATCGCTGCGAAACTAAAATACCTGATAAATAATGAGATAAAATATATGATAACTGGTTTTTGTCGAGGAAAATCGAAGAAAGAACCAAGAGAGCCACTGTCTCCTAAACGTCGATACCACGCGAGTGGGATACCCTCGCGGCGCTCGCGGCTCGGAGAAAGTCCGGGTCGAAAGTAGGCAAAAACGTCTATAAATTCCGAACGGCGTGGACCATTAACGAAGCAGCCGGCATCACGAGGAAGTATCAAAACGGTGTATTATTACACCCGCGATCATTCGCGAGCACGTCGTACGAAAGGGAACGGCGGAGGCACTTAGAGGCGGGAAAAAGTCGCCGATAACAGGACACGGTTCGCCTCGTAATTAAAGAAACGGTAAATCGACGGAGCCGAAGGACACGGTGGATCTCCGAGGATTTATCGACGGTTCTAAGAATCTTCTCTATTGCATCGCGATCGTCGGAGCAGAACCGTCGTGGACGGGGATTCTCCCTTCCCCCCCCCCCCCCCCCCCCCTTCCTCGTTCAATTGACGAAACGCCTTTCAATGCTCGAAAAATATTATTCCCGGGCATGCATAAATTGCGCGCGAGCGTGCCCGGCAGCGTCGTAAATCTCGCGATCGACGAACCAATCGGCTAAATGGACGGGTGAAATACAGCGGGGTCCTTCCATTAAAGAGGAAGAAATGATAAAAGGCGCTTTATCGGTCGACGCGCTGTTCGTTAATGGGCCTCTGTGTTTACTTTCACGTATTTATTAGCGGCCGCGTAATGTAATGCCAATTAAAAACTTGTGCCGGGAGGATATAAAAAAGAGCGCCAAAGAGGCGTTCGCGAATTAATCGCGGTCACGAAGACGCGATTTTCGGGGCTGCAGCCCTCGGCGGTAGAAGCGAGTCGCCGGTTGCTACGATTGGGTCGGATTGAAAGCAGATTTATACGATTCGATTGTATCTCGTTGGAGATTTAATTTCGGTTTAATTTAATCTTGTGCAAAATGAAAATTGTTGCATCGATCGCGGGATTGGGAAGCTGCATAGACGTTTCTTTGTTCCTTTAATTGTGTTACTGGGTCTGGAATTGTGGAACAGTATTTTTAAATTCTTTTTTATATTTTTATATTTTGTAGTTGATCTTCTTACGTTTGTTATAAATAAATGAGATTTGTAATTTATCAGTAATTTTATGTTATTGTCATTTTGAGACGAGCTTCTTTGAAGTTGTGTGAAAAATAATAATTTGTTGAATCTGGTTATTATGTTCTTTCTTTAAATCGAAATGAAATTTGACTTTTCAGTTATTTATTTAGTTAGTTAATGTTTAAATATTGATTCTAGTACGTTTAACGTATTAGAAGTTTTAATATGTATTTATATAATATAATTTAATATGTATTTAATATGTATTTATATAATATATATGAATGTTATTTTCTCCTTTCGAGATATATTTATTTATACGATATTGTAAAATGATACGCTTAGCTATCTGCTAAGATAAAATATAAAATACAATTTATAAAGGTACATTGTTGGAGCAAAAATACATTTTGCAAATTTTGTGGATATTTCTTGACCCTCCCTTAATCAAACTAGGGTTAAAATAAAAAATGCATTAGAATAAATATAAATTTTCTTCCTCACGCAGGAATGTATTAGCAACAAAGAAACACTAAACAATGCAACTGTGAAAAAATACATAAATACAATCTGTTAGTAACGAATACACATCGATTATTTTTGCATATTATATATGCACATCTAGACAGAAATTAACATCATTTATCAAGGATTTCAAAGACAATTTTTATTTTTCAAGTTTTGCATATTCTGAAAATTGCAAATTTCTAAAAAATTTGACAAGAAGCAGACTAGCATATTGCAACGCAAATTGCAACCAATAACAAGCGAACACACGTATATTTCCATATATTTTGCACATAAATTTCGCAGCAAAACGCGCCATTCACTAAGAAACAAACCAGAAAACGATTTCCCAACATTGTGACCTAAACATTTAAACAATCTACGTTACGGCCTCTTTTAAAACTTTATAGCTCTTAGATGCTTTATAGCGAGCCTGTCTGCACGCTTACGATCTCGAACGCGGATGGCGCGCGTATCCTATCCGGTATCCCGCAGAATGGGTTCCTTGACTTTCGACGGGCACCGTCGAAATCTAATCCGTGCTTAGGGTTCGGGGGATCGGCTTAGAGCCGCCTGGAACACGGTCGAGCACCGTCCAGTAGCCGGCGTTTAAGTTCATTCTCGACTCTTAACCTCGTTGTTGTCACACGGCAACAGGATCGTAAAACCGTATGGAAACGCGGGCCCCGTGGCCGGACAGAGACGGCGGGGCCCGATCCCGCCGAGGGTGGAACGAGGAACGAGCGACCCGTGGAATTCGAAATGAAGTTCGACTTTACGATCGAGTATATTTCATACGTCGCCTCGGAAGCCGATTAGTGGAAATAACTTAATTCACGGATTCGAGGCCATTGTGCGGCGAAGGGAGCCGGGGGCCGGGGAAGGGAGCCCGGTTTGTTTGTTCCTCCCGTGATTCGTGCCGCGTTTAGGGACTTATTTATGGTGTACGCAGCCTACCGACGCGACACTTGGTCAATCGTATTTTATTAGCCGAGGGCCCGCTCGCGGCGGAGGCCGCTCGATAAACTCGAATTATTCCTCCTGCTGGCCGCCATTTTCTCTCTCCTCTCGTTTTCGGCCAGACGGCCACGGTCCACGGGATCCGCGTTTCAATTACGATCGTCAAATGCGTTTCCCCCGCGGTTCTCTGCGCATAACGCGGATCACTTTGTTATCGGGGACCCTCCGGTGTCCAAAGGTCCGTGAAAAAGTGCGGCGATCCCGAGCGGTCTTCGCGGCCGAGTTCGCTCCTATTTGCGAGCACTCGAAAAATCATCCTTTCGTTTCTCATCCTCTCGTTCGGTCTGATTTATGGCCGGTCTTGTATTTATTTCGTGCTAATTGCTAGGTTATTTAATCTTTTTGATTCAATTACTCGGCATCATTATCGCGGGGTATAAAATATAATTACGGCCGTTAAAGGCGCGCATGTTTGCCATCCACATTGGAGATCTAGAAATTGATCTATAAGAGATTAATGTCCGATGATTTACCGGTGGAACACGGTTGCTCGAACTGTCCGACGTGGATCGGACAGAGGACAATGGAGATCTTGTGCGGATCACCGAGGAAACCTTTTAGAGAATATCAACCCTCGGGCCCCGGATAGAGCCGATCCGCATCTTTAGAACCTGCGGCCCTTTAAGAGTCATCTAAACCCTCGAGGCCCGTGATCCTAAGAGATTCGGTCTTTCAAGTTTCTTTTCGGGCACCAGGATTTGGTTACCAAAGATGACAAAGGGGGTGAAGTGCGGTTGGAAATGGTTAAGCGACTCCCCTAGTCGAGAACGCCTTCCGAGGATCCCTTCTCTTATTTCCTAAACGGAATCTATCATTGACTTCATTGTGCTTTTCAGCTCGGACCGGGCGGCGTCATTTCTTTTCTTTTTTTTTTATATGCGGTCATTAATCACGTTTGCTTGCACACCGGATTGTGGACTGTTTGAACATCTGTTGGATGAAAGTGGTATGGAATTGTCAGTTTGTAACTTTAAGCGATTGGGGCAGGGGTCGCGATTGCTGAGATTGTCGGGATAGTGTCGGTTTTATTTGTTTCGGAAGGATTGTGGTAATGCGACGAGGAATTGTGAATAAGAAAATTTTAATGGGAGGGTTGATATCGTATCAGTGGAATAAAGTTTTTTATGTGTACTAAAGTAATTATTAAGGCAGTGGTTTCATTTTATATATTTTAAAGGGCAAGTGGTTATTGTTTACTGAAACGTGTATTGTTTACTGAATTTTTAGAAGAAAGAGTAATTTATAGGGAAAAGGGCCTGTGAGGAAAGTGAATTATGAGAAGACTAAGCTGTAAGGAGAGCAAATTATAAGAAAAGTGAATTGTAAGGAGGCTAACCTATAAGAAAAGTGAATTGTAAGAAAACTAACCTATAAGAAAAGTGAATTGTAAGGAAGCTAACCTATAAAAGAGTAATTCATAAAAATCTAACCAGCAAGAAAAATGAATTAGAAGGAAGCTAATCTATAAGAAAGATGAATTATAAGAAAACTATATAGGAAAAATATAATTAAAGGAAGAAATAAAATTATAGGAAAACTAACCTATAAGAAATGTTAATTAGGATTTAACTTTAAATTAATTTAACTAGATTAATTTAACTAGAAATTGCTAAGTTATAAGAAAAGTGAATTATAAGAAAACTAACCTATAAGAAAAGTGAATTGCAAGAATGCTAACCTATGAGAAAAATGAATTATAAGATAACTAACCTATATGAAAAATGAATTATAAGATAATTAACCTATAAAACAGTAATTTATAAGACAACTAACCTATGAGAAAAGTAAATTATAAGAAAACTAAAGCATAAGAAAAATGAATTATAAGAAAACTAACCTATAAGAAAAGTAAAATGTAAGAAAACTAACCTATAAAAACAGTAACTTACAAGAGAACTAACTAATAAAGAATATACCTCACAAGAAAGTAAATAATACTAATTCATAGCAATAAATTATAATTTCACTACTCCTTTGACCATTTGGTCCTATATAGATCACATTTCCATTTCACCTCGACAGTACTCAACATTTCCAAAAATGATCAAAAATATTACTTACGATCTTACCTTATTTATGATCTAAAAATGGCTTATTATGACCTTATTATGATCTAATAATATATTTGTGTGGTCCAACTCACACAAATATATTATTTAAGCCGAAATGGGGCAAAGTATGAGCCATGTTTTTGGAAACTGATATTCGATGACTCAGTCTTAGTCATTTGAACAATATTTGGGATCGCGCATAACAGTACGCCTTGCAGCGGGGGTGTCTTTCGCGCGGCTCGCGAGTCGGACGCGGAAGGGTTTCTCACGGTAGAAAACGGTCCCTGGAGAGTTTCGTGACGGATATTTCGGACGTATCGATTCTCGGCAGCCAGTTTCGTCGGGAAGGCAACTCCGCCTCCGTTCCGGCGGAGCTGAATGGAAGCGGCCGTGGAGGGAGATAATCACTCGCGACTGTGTTATTAATTCTTACGGTAATCGTTTTCCAGGAACGATTAGGCAGCAACGAGAGCCCGAAGGTGTTGAACACGGTATTGACGGTTACACCTTGAAACGCGGCGCTCGTTTTTCTGCTCGAGTACCGGAAGCGACGCCTTTTTTTCTGCGTTCCTGCGAATTACCCGGCGCGAGAGGTGCCCTAAGAATCGGCCCGGTTGGGACACGCAGGCGTTGTTTGAAATTGTTACTTATTCATTTGATTCAATTGGACGGAGACGGTGTCCTATGAATTATGGAGGACCCCGGCGGCTGGTGCAGCGACTTGGTATAATGAGTACAGTGCGGAGGAATACGCGTAGGTTAATATTATATGCAATCGCGACGGAAATTAGTGGCTGAAATTTCTGACCATGGGAAAAGGGCTGCAACAAGTTAAGATTTTAAGGGAAGGTTTTGAGAATCTCAGTTGACATAAGTCGCTGCTTGGTTCGTATGATATAGAAATCATTTTCAAGATTTAGAGTATAAATCTGTTCGTCCCTAGCGTTATGGTTATTTTCGTAACTTATTAATTGATATTTCCTAACAATAAATTCCTAGTTAATAATAAATTCCTAGACAGCAGAGAATATTTATATGTAGTCACATATTATATTTATATGTAATTGCCACGTATCGAGAAGAGCTGAATTTTATTTCCATTTAGGGGGTGTTGTTTAGCTGAAAAGTGACAGTAATTTTTCAGATAAAGTTTTGAAAATATATATTTTTATAGCAGTTTGTATGCTGACTCGAAGTATGCAGAAATTAATTTTCTGGGTTCCATTTT
>CM052164.1:2353913-2380919 GCA_028455555.1 Augochlorella aurata | reverse complement strand
AAAGTACTCGCGCGAACCGTTCCTCCAGGGTCGCAACCCCCGTTAAAAGCTGGGTCACCCAAGCCGCCATTAACCCGGGTATTATTTCGCAGCGTAGATTCGCAGGTAGACTCGGAAGTATGATCGAGCAGAAATCGCAAGAGCGGCGGAGCGTAGATTCGCGATAAGGTAACAAATCGGCGGTCGATCTTTCGACGGAGGTCCGGCGAAATTACGATCGGACGGTTGAAGGGTTCGGCGATCGTGGCGCAAGCGCGATCGGGTCGAGGCGAGGGGTTACGACAGGGACATTCAAAGGGAATTATGATGTCGTTTTACGAGCGTCTCGTGGAGTCCGGTGGGATTAAATCGCGGGGCAGGCTCCGTGAGTCGCGGTCGCCGCGTCCGCGGGCCAGATCGATGAAAGGGATCAAAAGAATGGCCGTAAAAGGCCCGGGGCCGCGTTCCGGCCGATCGGCCCGGGAAGAAATATTGAGAAATCTGTTACGATCGGACGGCTGCTCGTCGTCGGTGGAGGCAAATTCCTTCGGTCCGTCGTGTTTTAAACGAAACGTCGGTAGAACGGCCGACGACGGACCCCCTCTGCGCGGCCTCGTCGCGCCGAAACGAGCCGAGGCCGGTGTATGTAGGACGACACGGAACGTCGTGTCACTCCCGCGTTCCCTATTGTTCCCAGACGAGATAGGACACTCACAATTGTATTAATCACGGGAGGTGTACCGTCGGTCCCGGGCCTGACCCCGCACACTCGGACTTTATCCCGCGCGACCCCGTGGAATCCCGGCTTGTCCCCGATAACGTCCGCCGATATCGATTATCCGGCTAACACGACCCGCTCCGATCAAGAGATCCATTATGTTCTTGCGAACGTGTCTTCGAGTAGTCGCCCGCATCGATCTCCGGCACGTATTGAAAGCATTTGTTATTGCGGGATCAGATTAAAATGCGAACCGTATCTCGCCGCGCGCGATCTTACGCTCCGCGTGTTTTCCTCCCGCCCGCCCGAGAGGAAAACTCTGCTCCTCCGTACGGGTCACTGGGATTTTCAAATTCGAGGCTGCTTTCGACGAGGGTCTCGCAGTTGCCCGGTTCCCACGCCGTCGGGAATGTATGCTAATTTTATCGCACGGTCCCCCGGGTTGCGAACAAAAATTGATCGAATTATTTTATCCGCCCTTCGCGAGTCGACCGTTTTCGTTATCAAGCTGAGGGGCAATGAGAGAGATTAATTAGTGTAACGCGTTTGCGAAGTTTAGGGTTTTTATTGTGTTGGGTTGGTGGAAAAGTAGCTTCGATTCTATAAATAGATTGCTTATGAGAAAGATCTGAGGTTACTTTTGCAATAACCTAATGGAAAGGCGATTGGCAAAGTCAAATTTAGTATTTTAGACTTTCCTAGTGTCTTTTATTTATTATTATTTTGTTTTATTCTTAGAGTAATATTCGATTTTTTATTTTATTGTATTAGAGTGTTCTTAGTGGTGCTTATTACAGTTTTGTGAAGGTTTTGGGAAGATTCGGCGGATAATCACGTGATTGAAATAGTAACAAGCCGAGAGACACGTGGGGGTGTGGTGGACCTCTGGTTTTAGAAAGTCTTAGCTCCTTGTCGTCTTTTTATTATGTTAGCTATGTTGTACTAATTTTAATAAAGAGATGTAAAGTTCATATAGACATTTGGGTATTATTATTATTTTTATTATTATGTATTATTATTATGTATTATTATTATGTATTATTATTATTTTTATTATTATGTATTATTATTATTTTTATTATTATGTATTATTATGTATTATTATTATTTTTATTATTATTACTATTAATAAGTGTCACTTCTTACTGATTGCCCATGAGCACGTGGATACCTTTGATCCAGAAATTCACGCGTATAGTACAATATTAACTCCAACATTAACGCTACGTCACACTTCCTATACGATGCACGTATGTCATACAATTTTTAAACAAGTGCTACTCAAAAATTAGCAATACTATTGTAAATCTGTTCTATTATAAATCTGTGAACGTACCTTGTACATAAATATACAGTCTAAATATACAATCGACTAAAAAATTGACACTCAAATGTAAAAACCTCCAGTTCGCTGAACCTCTCTTCCGATTCCAAACTGTCTCGGCCAATCCCGAAACGCTCGACACGTCTGTCCGTCCTGCTGCACCGTTTCGAAAACATAGTTGCCGGCAAAAAAGACTGCGGGCAAATGACTCCGAGGCTGCCGTAAATGCTTCAACGTGGTCCGCCGGGGTGTGTTTCCTCCAATTGCTCGAGCAGCGGGGCTCCCCTCCCCCGATCAGGTCACGATGTGCTTTATGTCCCCGCGGAACCGTACTACGAAATCACCCCGGTGACCCCGGGTGCTCGTAAGAAATTCGAGGGCGTCGTAGCCGGTGCGTGGAAGCCGTTTGTTTCGTTGTCGTTGCGTCGTTTTGTGCACGGGGCGCCGTATACCACCGACGGCCCATCCGCCGCTGGTTCCTCGTTTTCTCTCTCGGAAGGGACATCAAATAAATCACGGACTATCGTCTCTCGGTGGAACGTTTCACGTCTGCCGGCCTCGGCCGGGCTCTCTCTCTCTCTCTCTCTCTCTCTCTCTTCGTCTCTCTCTCTCTCTCACGGCTCCCCCGGCAGTCCCTTCGGCTTCTCGAGCGGGGAACAATTCGAAATGGTTTCGTGCGCGAATTCAGAACTTATGGAATGCACTTTGAGGCAAGAACCTCGCTCTCTCTCTCTCTGCCGGGCGAAGAGGTCGGCGAGAGAAAGAGAGAAAGAAAGAAGATGGAGAACGGAAACGAAAGAAGGAGAAAGGAGAGAGAGAGAGAGAGAGAGAGAGAGAGAGAGAGAGAGAGAGAAGAACGCCGGATTCTCAGGCGAGCCCGAAGAGGGACCCGCGCGCGTAGCTTTCGCGGCGAACGAGCGAACGAACGAACGTGGCTAGTACGATAGAAACGTTCGGAATCTCGGTGACGTGATTATCTTTCCCATCGTTCGCCGCTTTTGCAATCTCGGTTAGATAATTACGCTATAAATCGCGCCGATGAATAGAGCCTCCCTCCCGGTGTATTGCGCGCAGGAACGTTACAACGACCTTTTGTGTGTAGCCTGGCGTACGTGGCCGGCTCTCGGGCCCTCCTCGGGCCCGAACGGGCCTCCGCTCCGTCGCGTCGGAGGAATCGCCGTAGGAAAATTTTGACGGGAGAATGGGAGACCGGGACGCGATATTTCAATTCCGACGCGGAATTTCTCCGCGGCTCGGCGCGCCACGCCACGCCGCGCCGCGGCGTGTCCCCGTCGTTCGCGATCCTATCTGAAAAATCCGCCCGCTCCGCGAGCCCCTCCGCTCCGCCGCGACTAATCGTTTATTTTCCCCGACCTCCGACCCGCCGCTCTTATTCGTAGATCTGATCGGTGAGCGGGGGATATTAATAACTGCGACGGCCAGGTAAAATGGCTGCGAGGAGACGAGCTGCGGCGTCGTCGTCGTCATCGTGCACTCTCTCTCTCTCTCTCTTTGCGATGCTCTCCGGCTCTCGCCCCGTCTAATCGTGATCCCGTTTTTTCCCCGAGCGTCGTCCGCGTCGCGACGGGCTGCAGAAAGGCGGTCGTAACGTCGTTTCGCGCGTGGAGCACGTTCGAGATGAGCTCGTCGTGGAGGATCACGGCCGGAGCGCGAGCGGACCGCCGCGAGGAGCCGCGGCGAGCCGCGCCGGGCCGCTCGCGGGGACAAGAAAAAGACGAGGAAGAGTCGATGCCGGGAGACGGACAGGAGAAAGACGCCACGGGTCACGGAACACCGAAGGGATGGCGGGGGGAGGAGCGAGAGGTGACTGGCAGGGGTAGAGTGATACCGGGGGTTCGTTCTCCAAGACGAGAGAGAAAGCGGGAAGAAAGAGAGAGAGAGGTAAGAGAGCGAGAGCGAAAGAGATAGATAGAGAGAGAGAGAAGCGGAGAACGCGTCGACCGCGATGCCAGCCAAGGAGAGAGGAGTGTACATTCGTTATCTGATCAGAAACTTAAGGCTACCTTGAATGAGATGAATGCCTTTACGTGTCTCTTGCACTTGCCTAGGCACATCCATTCGCCCTTTCATTTCAAGTGCTCCGCTGCCCTTTTGTGGGTGGCTGCCCTTTCTCCGAGGCCATCGCGGTGTACCCATCGCTCTTTCTGCCCCCCTCCCCTCCCCTCTCCTTCTTGCCTCGCGCGGGGCCGCGCGGAGCCGAGCGGAGCCGAGCCGCGCCGGTCGCGCGTAATTTATTGCATCCGCGCGAAATTTCGTGGCCACGGACCACGTCCGTCTTCTTCGTGGCTGCGAGTTCTCGCGATCGCGCCTCTCGATCGCCGGTAGCGGCCGGTCTTTGCTGGCCGGTGGACCCCGGCGGGCCCTCTGACCTTGCGGCTCGTGACTTCGATCGATCCGGCCGAGGACCGATCCGACTCCGTAGTCCTCCTCGACCGCCTTCGCGGACCGAGACAATTAATATTCCGGTATCGGGCGAGATTATACCGGTTTCGGGGAACGATTCCGCCCGCCGTTGTATTACCCTCCCGAGAAAATAAGTTATCGGGCGAGAGGAGGGGGGGCGACGACGATCGGCCAATCATCGCTCGCCATTATACGAACTCCATCAAGCTCCGGGCATGTTAACGCTTCTTGAACTCGGCGACATTGTAATGTCGTGGACGGTGCAGCGCGCGCGGCAGCCAATTCCCCACGGAGGGACCGGCCGCGCGTTTCACGACGCGCCTGATGACAGGTTGAGACGCGTGGAACGCGGCGAGGTGTCTGGAATTATATCGAAATGGAAGCGGATCGGGGCCGGCCGGAACGAGGGGACCCGGTCCTCCCCGCGGTTGCGGAGCGGCGCGATCGGCACTAATTTAACGAGGTATAAATAAAGCCCGAGGGTGAGTCGAGAGACGGAGGAAGCTGGAAAGACTTTGAGTAGGGTTGCGGGGTCCAGGAGGAGCCGGCTGGCGCGAGGGGAGGGCCGGCAGGATGAGAAGCCTGCCGGCGAGTTAGAGGTGGTTGGACCGAAGGCTGGTTAGCTGTTTCGGAATGACAAGTTCATTTTATTAAGACGCCTTCAGCCGCATTATGGTCGTCACGTGTTATTCGCAGACCCGCAGCACACCCGACCGAACCTACCCATATCCTCAGCTGTTTCCAAGGGTCGTCGGCTGTGGTCGTGCGTGTGCGTATATATAGAGGCTGATGGTGACACGGTCCACGGGCTGCGAGCCCAGAACATTGGGGAACATTATATGAGTGCCGAGTGTGAACGGATATGTCGCTTTCTTTGATGTCTCCGTTCCTCCCCGCGACAACGACCAAGACACCGACGAGCACCACGACCAAGCGCTCTCTCCCTCGCCTCCTCCTAGCCTTTTTTTCCCAAAGCCTTTACTCCGCGACCATCTTTTCATTCTCTGACTTTTTTCGACGGACACCGCTCACTGATTTCGTGAATAACGAGGCGAGCCGGCTAACGCGGAATGCGGGTCCCATTGCCGTTTCTTCGTCGATGATTGAACTAGTTCGGAATTTAGGCATCTTTACGCTCGAATATACGAGGTGACTGTTGTTTCATTGATTCTTGATAATTAAGCATTTTTAGAACAGAGGCAAGATGCATTAGGGTGTCCCATAACTTTCTTCAGACTTTAAACTTATTTTAAACTTAGTTTTAGACCTCGGTAGTTTTAGCGTGAAAATTGTGTATAGGTATCACAGGTGTCTCAGATGTGACTCATTCGTTTGTAAAGTCTGCCTAAAATAAGTTTAGATTTTACTCATTCGTTTTTAAAGTCTGTCTAAAATAAGTTTAGACTGTGATACCTATACACAATTTTCACGCTAAAATTACCGAGGTCTAAAACTAACAAATATCGCCTCATAAAAATTACAATATTTATTTAAGTATTGCACAATTTTTATAATAACGCATTTTATAATAAAGAGATATTTATAATGGCTCTACGACCTCAATAATTATGAAAACGTGAAACCGGTCATCCGACCGACGAGGCTACTATTAAATAAATGAAACGATATCGGTACATAACAACGTTGCACATCAGCTCGACATTTCCTCACGGAACGCAACGTTTCGACCAACGCGTTTACCCTTTCCTCGTGATCTACGGGACGTTTTAAGAATAGCGCGCACCCAGAAACCGCGGCATTGTGGGCGTAGGCGACGATCAATCGCCGTAGACACGACTACCGTGTCGATTCGATTTCCGAGCACCGCGGGAGTAACGTAGGACCCGAGCCTACACATGCGGCATCGTTTTTTGCGGGCGATATCAGGGCCAGAAACATTCCTATCGTCAGCCAGTAACCCTGTTCTCTACGACTCCACGGTGCCCTTTCTCTCCGGGCCGCGCGGTCTTCTTCGACATCGTCTTGGCCACTTGCGCAGAAGGGGTCCTCCGGCTTGTATCAGATCGGATCGGCGGAGCACCTTCTCTTCCCTGGACGCGGGGAACAGAGTAGTCTTACCTTCGACCGGGAAACAACCGATGCGCCACGATAATTCTCTCGGGTATATCGTCTGGTCGTTGTGTTTCGTACCACTGCGGGTCTTTCGTCGCGTGATACCATATTTCGCGAGCCCGGTGATTCTTAACCCTTCGCGCACTTTGACGAGTCTGACACGCGATGGAGATTTCAGGTGATGAATTGTTGACGAATGGTATTGTGTTCTGCTACGAAGGAAATTCTGCTGTTTTGTTGTTGGTATTTAAACATTTATGTAATATAATACATATAAATATACGGTAAGTGTAAATATATAATAAGTATAAATATAAAATAAGTGTAAATATACTTATTTATTGAATTATATTATTACAATAGTATTAATAATTACAGTAACACTATATATCATAATAACATTATTAATATATAACAATTACAATAATTATTAACATTATTATAGTATTAATAATTACAGTAACATTACTTATTATAATAACAATGTTAACATATAACAGTTACAATGATTATTAACATTATTATAGCATTAATAATTACAGTAACACTACATATTATAATACCAATATTAATATATAACAATTACAATAATTATTAACATTATTATGATATTAATAATTACAGTAACATTACATATCATAATAACAATATTAATATATAACAATTACAATAATTATTAACATTATTATAGTATCAATAATTACAGTAACACTACATATTATAATAACAATATTAACATATAACAATTACAATAATTATTAACATTATTGCAACAACACTTGTCAAAAATCAGTCCAAACACCTCATTCCTCCCACAAACTAATCCAAAACAGCAGCTTTCAGCGCACCCGAAATCACCATCAAAAACGTCAAAGCAGATTTAATCGCCCAAAACATCCCCAACGAAAAACCGAGATCGAAGCTAATCAATTTCGCATTAAACCCAGAAGAAAATCCGAAGTTCCGCGGAAGAGCGGCGGCAGGGTTTACGAGCGATACCGCGCGACTCGTGTACCGCTAACGCGATTATAATCAAGAACTGATAGAGGCGGTTCGAAAAACAGGCCATTCAGCTGTCGCCAGGTTCGCAAATTGTTCCATCAGCGAAGGCCGTCGTTCAGGCCGGAGGAACAAGCGAGCGACGTCGTGGACCGCGAATGCCGGCCGTGACTCGTGGGCCCGGAGAACCGGCAGCGATCGTTCCCGGTGGTTCTTTGGCCGCTGATTGCGCTATTGACGGCGAGCTCCTTGCGGCTGTCCGGATGGGGCCCTTGCGCGGGCCCTTGCGCGACGTCCGCATCGTCGCCGAGACTCGCGGCAGGCAGGATACGAATATTAATTAAGAACGATCGCATCGGCGGCCGTCGCCGGCAACTAATTAGCGGAGCTGCGTTGGGAGTGAGAGTGAGAGAGAGAGAGAGAGAGAGAGAGAGAGAGAGAGAGAGAGAGAGAGAGAGAGAGAGAGCGACCGCCTGGCTATCGGAGCTTGATCCTCGGTAATCAGGCTAATTAATTATCCGCCGTGTCACCGGGATTTTCCGATCCCGGTTGGCCCGCACAAAAGAATTCCAGGTGCGGCGGTCGGAATCCGCGCCCCACGGCGCTGCGACGCGCCGAGACGCCTCGGTTTCCGTGCCGGTTAGGGTCGGCGGGGCTCCCGGCGCGGCGTGCGTGCCTCTTTTACGAGCCAGCCAAGTTTTTCTTTCGCGTAATTTTCACCGACGGCTGTGAAATCGTCGTCGTCGCGCCGCGGAACCGGTTCTCCTCTCGGCGCGGCGACGCGACGCTGCGATGAAACAACGCGACTAATAATGTATCGCTCGTACCAGATCTCCGTCCCTCCTCCTTCCCGTTTCTTCCTCCTTCTTCTCGTTCCTCCTCGCCGTTCCTCCTCATCGCTCCTCCTCATCGCTCCTCTTCGTCGTTCCTCCTCGTCGTTCCTCCCTCCCTCTCGGGTTTCCTCCTCGTGGTGCTCGTTTTTCCGGGTTTTTGCTCGGAAGAGCATGCGAGAGCGGGTTCACGTGCAGCGGTATCACTCACCGATGCCCCGGCCCTCGTTTAATCAGCGTTCTAACGCAACGGGACGCGTGTTCGACGCGGTCGCTAATGTTCCCCCGGCGAACACGCGGGGCCCCTCTCGATCGCGCTGCCACGATGTGTAATCCTTCTGGCTCGGATACCCGGCTCTCCATCGTTTAATGAGGACGCACGGTTTTAAGTGAATTCGAAATTCTTCGAGGCTATAATTTATGGAGCGCACCACCTTGCGAACATTAATGCGAGGTGAAATAAGCGCTGTATGCGGAGCTGTAATGGTAATTGTATACCGTGCGCGCCGGTGTATGCTAATGGATTCAGAAAACAGTCTGCCAATCAAAATTCGAGGCGCCCGGCCATCTCGCGGACTACGTCGATGATGTTTCCGAACCCTCTACCCGTTCATCTTTGATTTATATGCGAGCCGGGCTTGATGAAACCCCCGGATATCTCGTCTACGCCGGCCTTAACGAGCATCGAGGCCGCGCCTCGATTGTTCAAGATCAATTTTTGAACGATCTTGTCGGATTTTTTGGGTTTTTACTTTGATCGAGTTTCTACTCGTTTCTGGAGCGATCGGATGAGACAAGGTTGGTAGAATTTTGGGCAGGCGATCGGTATGGATATTGGTGTAAAATCGTTTACTGGAGTGTCAATTAAAAATACACTCGCGTCGTTGTAATTCTGTTAGCAGAGTTTTAAGATACGAAGACTTTTATAGTGATTTACCACGTAGTTTATTGTTCTGTGTATTATATTATTATATCTACATTATTTATATTATTATATTTACATTATAGTGTTATTATATTTATATTATAGTATTATTTCTATTATTTCTATTATTTATGTTATATCTTATATTAATTTATATTATAATATTATTATGTTTATATTTATATTCTTATAGGCATAATTTAGATTTTAATTTTAGTTCTAGCTTTAGTCTATGCGTTTATTATAATGCATTACTATAGTCTCAACATTTATTATATAAATTTATAAGAGAAATATAAAATCATGAAGACGTTCAAATAATTTAAGAGTACCGTTACATTATTTTCAATTGATTATAACTATTAAATGAAGAAACATATATTGTTACTTAATTCTTGTTTTATATATTTATTTAATAAAATTTGTATTTCGCATAAAGCCTCGCAATATAGTTACTAATACACGATTTACTTCTGCCCTCCAGTTTTAGGTTAGTTTTAGTATCAGTCTTACTGCTCTCGTCATTTTATACCATTCTGGTATTATATAAACAAAATCGCACAGCCAATGTAACAATATTAATATCGTTCTATTAAGAATATTATTGAGAATGCGTTCGTCACATCCTAGTTGTGAAAGATATCGCAGTGCAAAGGGTTAAATCGGAACAATCATACTGGATGCAATTTGTCTAACACTACGATAACGAATAGTATATATTAAGCAACAAATGACCAGGAGCTAGTTAATTATACGATCAGGCATTTACGCATTAATCCTGAGCGAGTGAACGTCGTCTCCGCTGTTAATAGCACTTTGGAACGAAAAACGATGAAGATATTATACGTTTCAGTCCCCGGTGACCTTTCCTATGCATCACCTTGTTCATTGTGCAAGAGAGAACTCTTAACATTTAGTAGAAAAAGATTGGTTAGTCAATATAAATCTGAAACCTACGATGCTTATACATAATACGTATAATAATAATCATATATGCATAATAATGAATTTATAATAATAATAATCATATGTGCATAGTAATATTATAAATTTGTAGTAGTAATTATATATGTATAATAATAATATTCTATGAGAGACCTGCTATATCTTGGTTCGCTTCTTGCTCTTAACAGATTTTTATGTGCACCCTTGCAGCCATTCTTATAATTTTATTATTATTTCTTTATTATCACAATTATTGTCCATATTATATTGAATTTTCGTAGAAAAATTAATCTTTCTCAATCGGAAACCATTTTAATTCGAAATATTTATATAACCTGGTGCATTCTATGAATATTATTCTTTAAAATATAAAAAAATGTAATAACCTTAAAATTCCAATAAATATAATGTAAAAATTCCAATAAAAATAATGTAAAAATTCCAATAAAAATAATGTAAAAATTACAATAAAAATAATGTAAAAATTACAATAAAATTTCGTAAAGCGACATAGCAATTTTTAATGGCTCCTTAGAGACGTCGCATGTCTGCGAGGGGTTGAAAGGTCACTCGGCCCATCCATTTGAAATATATAAATAAATCGCGTATCGAAGAGCGTCGCTTTCACCAACAAAGCGTCTCTTTGCGGTGCAGAAGAGTATCCGTTATCCCACGTTTCCCAGTCCGCCGGCTGGAAAAAACCGTCGAGAGCTGTCGCCGAAAGTTAGACGTCCCGACGCGGACACGTCGCTCGGAAACGATCATCGTTGTTGGTACGTCGGCCACGTGCGGGGCTCCTTTTTTTGCGAGCCGCGAAACTGTCCGGCCGTTGTTTATGAATGCGAACCTGCGCGGGGGTGTGGGCGTGATCACCTGCTCTCTCGGCCGAGCCCGAACCCCCGCCCTCCCCCCCTGCTGGGCGCGGTAAGCGCACCGGTATTCCGATCGGTATTCCGCCAATGCGCCGGACTTAATTTCGCGACAAGCTTTCCGGCTCGGCGCGACCCTTTGGCCCCGGCTGGCTCGAAATTCTGTCGCGAACTGTGCGAGAGAGAGGGAGAGACAGAGAGAGAGTGAGGGGGGGGGGGGAGAGAGAGAGAGCTAGGCCCTCGGTGTCGCGCGAATGTTTTCCGCCCGGTCGGAATTTCTGGCGCGGTGTCGAGCCCCGAACTCCGCCGCGGGGCTAAATTAACCTGCCGCCGCTCCTTTTTTCCCGCCCGAAATTTCCCGGGGGGGTGGGGGAGAAATGTTCGATTAATAGCGCCGGGAATTCGCGCTGCTCTTCGAACGAATTTACCCGCGCTCGAAATTTAATCGACGCTGCTCTTTGATTCGACACTTTTTCATCGAACCCCACCCCCTATCTCGTATTTTTCCGCACCCCCTGTCTGTCGCAATATTGCGCCCGACCGATATGCTCGCGCGCTAGAATTCCCCGAATTTGTTGCATGGAAATGTTTTCGAATAATTAACACGTTCAGCGCCGAGCCCGATTCTCTTCCCCTTTGTTTAGCTCGCTTGGCAATGTTTTGCGAAAATTGCGAATATCGTGTTTTAATAGTACTCGTTAGAATTGTTTTCGATGGACTAATAAATAACTAGTGATATTTGTTCTTTTATGATCTGCAAATTATTCAATATTTATTGACCTATTGTGTTACGATTTGTTTCGCTGTTGTGTCGATTAGTATTTCTCCATCGTTAATAATTTTACATGATGTAATCTTTATTTCTGGTATGACTTTATTTAATTTCGTTCCTAGGTTTTGTTAACAAAAGTATTAAATGTTGCTTCGATTTAGAGGAAATGATGTATCATTTGTGTTTAGTAGAATTTTCGTCAAGAGTCTGATTCGTTATTATAGTGCATAGGGTTGATAGGAGGGTATAAAGTCATTTTTTAAGTCAGGAAATACTTGCAAATGTTCCAAGACCAATTCAGGAATATTTAATGTAATCATAATCAAAATTATATTAATTACATTATATTATTATATTAAGTATATTATATTATTTCAGTATATTACTATATTAATTATGTTGGATTATTATATTAATTATATTATATTATGGTATTAATTATATTACATTATGATATTACTTACAGTATATTATTATATTAATTATATTATGTTATTATAGTATATTACTATATTGATTATGCTGTATTATTATATTAATTATATTATATTATGGTATTCATTATAAAACATTATGATATTAATTACACTATATTATTACATTAATTATATTATGTCATTATAGTATATTACTATATTAATTATATTGTATTATTATATTAATTATATTATATTATGGTATTAATTAAATTATATCATGATATTAATAACGTTACATTACTATATTAATTATAATGTAATTGATGATTAACGATAAACGAATAACGATTAAGTAACGATTACACTTGCTCACTCATGACAACTTGATCACCAGAATCACCCATTAGTCTCAACCACTCGTTTACTTAATCGTAATCGTTAATCGCTGCGGTCGAAATCGTTAATTAGATGACTTTCCGCGGCGCTCCGGGTTAATTCCGCGGGAACCGAAGCTACGCGGGAAACGGTATCGGCTCGAGGTTAGCGGTATCGAGCGCAAATTCGACAAAACGCTTCCGGCGATTTTTTCCATCGAGATTACATTGATCTCGGGCATTAAGCCGGCTCGTTTACTGAGGACATAAATGCGCGGTAATTGCATGTTCCGCGAGGCAATTGAATCGGCCGTGGAATCCCGGGCCGCGATTATCGCTCGGCCCGCGCCGGCCCGCCGGATCATGAATTCGGCGGAAAGCTCGGAAGAATATCGGCGTGTTCTGTCCCGGCCGGTAGCCGTTCAATAATTCATGAACGCCGTTGCGGCCCGCAGGAATTACGAGTCGTCGTTACGCGGGCCCGCTTCCGATTCACGCGAGACGTTCTCGCGTCGTTCGGGCCCGCCATTTTTCTCGTCTCGAAACGGCAGAAAGCCCGGAACGGCCGGAATGCGGCGACGCGTCGCCCGATCGGTCGCGCGGACCGACGCTGACCCGGCTCGTTTGCATGAATTTCCTCGGACCCTGGGGATCGCGTGCACCACGCGCGATGCATCGCGCTTTCTTTTCCCCCTGACCTTTTTCCGCCAACCTCCTCCCGATCCGTTTCACCTTAGGCAACCCCTATTTACTCCAGGATCGGTCGTGGCGCGACGAAGTCCGCGACGGAGCCCGTGACGGAGCAATTAGCGGAGTCACTCGCTTGCTATCTTTTTAATCGAATTAATGTTTGACTAGGCGAGTTGATGTCTCCGGATAGATATTTATGGTTTATGAAAACTGGCCGAAACGGACCCCCGGTCTACGAGGACCTGGTTTCGGCTCTTGCGACTCTTTCTTTTGCTTCGCCACCTTCTGCTTCCTCTCCTTCTTCTCCACCCCTTCCCGTCTTTCGAAGATCGTTCACCGTGGCCACGAGTCCGTCTAATTACCTGCAGGGTGCTGTGGCCGGCGAAGCCTTTATTATTGTTATTATTATTATTATTTGTTTGCGGGCTACTAGACCCGTTCGAATTATAGAAATGACATTATATAGGTTTTACTATTATTATTAGCTATTTGCGAGCTACCGGACCCGGTAGATCATACAAATGATATCGCACAGGGTTTTTATTGTTTTATTATTTATTTACGCGCTAATAGATTTGTTTAAATCGTACAAGTGACATTGTACAGAGTTTTTATTATTATCATTTATTTACGGGGTACTGGTCTTGGTAAATCATGCAAGTGACATCATATTATTGTTATTATTGTTATTAATTTTCAAGCTACTAGACCCGTTCAAATTGTTCAAATGATATTATACAGACTTTTTATTATTATTATTTATTTACGGGCTAATAAACCCGTTTAAATTACATAAATGACATTATACAGAGTTATTATTATTATCATCATTATTATTATTATTATTATTATTATTTATCTACGGGCTGTTAGATCTGATAAACCATACGAATTAATACAGAGTTTTCATTATTATTATTATTTATTTACATGCCAGTAGGTAAAATTAAATCACACAAATGAAATACACGTAATCCAGAAGAAAATTTGTAAAATGACTGAGGGTGTTTCCAAACGGTCGAACAAATTTTATTCGAAATAACAAATTATTATCAACGCCCTAGATCGTAAAAACGTTTCAACTGCTTCATGGAAACATTTATTTCGTCAGACGTTAAATACACCGTCGCGAGACCGGTTCAATCGCCGTAAACATTTTCGGAGCCTCTAAAACGACCGGCTCTTGCGCCTCGAATATTAGCGATTCTCGAGCAGCTTGCCGGAAGAAAGTTCTGCACGAGGAAGAGTGTGAAATGATTTCTCCCGGAGCGTTCCACGATCTCGAGAGGCGCGACGCCGGTGAAACTGCAAGTCTCTCGAGTGTATCCACGGTACTTAGCGCGACGGAGCCGGCCAGACGCTCCTTTCTCCGCGCATTCTTAGTTCCGACACGAGCGAATCCTATTCACCCCGCGACCGTTCCGGAGACCGTCGAAAAATCCGCGGAGGACCGAGAGGAATTTCCGAGTTTTCGCGAATCCGACTCGCCGGCGGAGGTATGCGCGCGCTTCTCCCGGCGATCTTCTTCGCCATAATCTCGGCGCGGATTTTTCTTTCCGTCCGGGGAACACAAAGGACTTTTGTGCCGGGGGAGCGTCGAGGCTCGCTCGGCTCCTCTTTCTTTTTTTTTTATTTTGTATCCCGGTCCCCCAGGGTCCCGATCATTACCTTTCCACGATCGGGCACGGAACACCGTAGCGTCCGCCGGCCGAAGAAGATTTCCTGGGCCGTGTCTTTTTTTAACATCGACCCGCAGGAACGTCCGCGCCGTGTATATTCGTCCGCGTAGCGGTATATACACGTCGCTGAATGCACCGTGCAGATGCCCACCGTGGCAGCTAAAGGCCTTCCTCGCGGCCGAGAACGATCTTCCAGGGATGGATCAACGACCTCCGACATGGATGCCTATCTACGGACAAGCGAGCCGGCATCGATACGGCCGTGCGCGGGACGAGGAGCGAGCGAAACGGGAAAGAAAGGATCGTGGAACGGCGTTTAGACGAAACGGCGACACGTTCCGCAACCGGGAATCTCGGAAAAACGATGAAATAGATAATCCTATGGCTCAATATACGACGGACTGCGTTTTCTGCATTCCGTGCGGACACGTCCGGCTGTTGCGATACCGAGCTAGGCAAATATTTGTTTGCGGCCTGTTCCGGAGCTATGCGGCTGCGTTCGCGCGGCTTTTTTTTGGAAAGAGTTATCCGGTTTTGTGGAATTGCGAGTTTGATTGTCTAAACAGGGCTCGGAATTAAGTGCACGTGACGGAGACAGAGACAAACGAGAGTGGACGATCTTTGCAGCATACTTCGGAGCAGTCTCCGAAAATGTCTCTGTTAGGTGCATTTAATTCCGTGCCCTGGTTTAAAAGTTGTATCGTGTAATACTGTGGTAATAGATTATTTTTATGGAAATGTTTTAGTTTTTAGGTTAAGTTGAAATTGTCTAGAATACTCCATTTGTATGAAAATGTTTTGGTTCCCTGATTTTTTTCTGGAAACAGCGACTTCGGTTGTCTAAAACAGGGCTCGGAATTAAGTGCACGTGACGGAGACAGAGACAAATGCGATCGTATGATCCCACTTTGCAGCATACTTCAGAGCAGTCTCTGAAAATGTCTCTGTTACGTGCATTTAATTCCGTGCCCTGGTCTAAAAGTTATATCGCGTAATACTGTGGTAATAGATTATTTTTATGGAAATATTGTAGTTTTTAGGTTAAGTTGAAATTATCTAGAACACTCCATTTCTATAACAATGTTTTGGTTATGTCAAGGTTATCTAACTTTTTCCTGGAATAACGATTTCGAGTGTCTATAAGTAGCTCTGTGTAACATTGCTGATCACGAGTTACTTTTATAGGAACATTTTAGTTTATAGGTTAGGTTAAAAATCTGTGAGATGCTCTATTTGTATGAGAATGTTTTGTCTCCTTGATTCTTTTTGGAAATAGCGACTTCGATTGTCTAAAACAGGGCTCGGAATTAAGTGCACGTGACGGAGATGATTGATTTCTTCCTGGAATAGCGATTTTTATCATCTAGAAGTTGCTCAGCGCAACACTGTTGATTACAGATTACTTTCATAGGAACATTTCACTTTCTAGGTTAGGTTAAAAATATCCAGAATGCTCCACTTGCATGAAAATATTTTGATTCCCCGATTTCTTCTCGGAATAGCGATTTTTATTGTTTAGAACTTGCACTACGCAATATTTCTGATCACAAGTTATATGAAGGTTATGTCAAGGTTATGTCACACCGAATAATATAATGAACTAGCATGCATTGCTAGCCAAGAGTGAAAAGATCCAATCCATTTAGACTTCGTACCGTTTCTGCCACACTAGCTCTCCCAATAATATAATTTATCCATTAATTTCCCACGAATATATCTAAATCGTTGCAACAATTTTAAAACAGGCCATTCGACTGTGATAAGCTTAGCGTTAAAAGAAAATTCGCTCCGACTACGTTCGCGGCGTTCGCGGATGCTAGAAATCGAGCTTAACCCTTTCGTTTCGGGAGTCCATTCCGCTGAAGTGTCGTCACCGTACAGAAGCAGGCGCCAGAAATGTGCGCAGTGTGCGTGGTTTTGTATATACGTCTTAAATAATTACTATGCTTAATAAAACAATTGTTGCTCTAATATGGCAGAAGACTTATACAAGATTATATTATTCATTCTAAAAACATTAGACCAATTTCAGTTGACATATTTTTCGGAAGCCGAAATACGAATCACAAGTCGACGCGCGGATGCCGGATATATCCGTCGCTCTTAGCGAAAGGGTTAATTAGCGCGCGGTGTAAATCGCATTGGGTAACAGCGTGGCACGTCAGAGGCGGGCGTATAGAGCCATCAGCTTGAAGAGCGAGGCCTCGTAGTAGGCCCGAGAGCAGTGTCAAGTGTACAGAATCTCGCCCTCGAGTCTCGGCGCCGAAAAATCCTGACCTTCGATCGATCGTTCCTCCGCGGAGAGGGAAATCGTTTGCTCTGGTAATGGCGGGGTTCGAATCGGGTTAAGAGGGAGCGACACGGCCGGGCGGCTGGAGGGGTCGCGGCCGTCGAAAAGGGTGAAGTGGGCAGACGCCGGGAAGGAAAGGATGGAAAGGCGACCCCGGCGTGGACCGGGCTCTGAACTTTGATGTACTGTCAGGCGGACATCGTAAACGCATTAGTTGCCGGTACACAGAGAGCCCGGCGCGGTGTGTTGGTCCCTGGGCATCCTATGATTCCGTTATAGACGTCCCACACCTAGGTATCCGTGGAGTCGCGCGCGCGAGCACACAGAGGCCAGGCGGACACGGAGGACAGGACAGGAGACGAGAGCTCGTGGGAGCCGTGCGCGCGACAGAGACACGGCCAGACGAGCACAATGAATAGAGGAGGCTCCGGAGAGCGGTGTACACCTGGGGGAGAGGGCAGCACGAGGTAACCCTAGCGCATAACCGCGCGCGGTATAGCTCGAAGAACCCGGCCCGAACACGAGAGGTGATCGATGTCGGGCTTTAACGCGGCCCGAATCCTGAAGAATGTTTGCCTAACAAGGCAAACACGGGCCCGGCGATACGGTCGCGAGAGCATTGTCGGGGAAAACGAGCGACACACCGCGCGCAGCCCTGCCGATGATGCACGCCGACGAACACGACGATCCTGTCCGCTCCGCGTGAACCGGACCATCTCCGATCGGCGGACGTCAATCAACGCATAGACGAAGGTTCTTCGTTTCGTTTAGCGGCGGTTCGATCGTTTTCGGGGAACCACGTGTGGAGACTCGTCGATCGGATCTGTCTAGGTGATCGTGGGATCTCGGGCGGTTACGTCGATCGGGGGAGCCTCGAGGATGATTAACCCCTTGCAGTGTAACGAGTGATTAAAATTCCGTATTAACCCTTTGCACCTGTATAACCCTGGTCGTACGTCTAATCTCAGTCAGCAAAGCTATTTATTTGTTTGTTTTATTTTCTTTATTTCTACATAAAATTGAAACGTATTATTACGTCTTACGAACAGCCTAGAAAGGTCCCGCGTTATAAATCGTCTTGATTTATAAACGTCTTTAAAACTTAAAATTTAAACGTCTTTAAAACGTCTTTTGGACGTCTTTTAGTCGTCTTATGGGCAATTTATGGACGTCTTGTGACTATATATTTAACCCTAGAACTACCCCTTCTATTTTTCATGGTTGTAGCCAATTCGAAATAAAATCTTAATAATCAAAACATCATTTATTATTTTCAAAATATAACATATGAAGTGAGTTAGGAAGTCAACGAAATCTTCAATGTAGTAGTATTCATTTACTATTCATTTCGCAGACAAATATCGTGGGTCACCGGCAACCTCCCAGGCTCGTTCCAGGTTCAAGAAAAACTGTCGGTTTACATACGGTTAACAAGAATATGAGTCCGTGAAGTCATCGCGATTCATGGACCGGGAGATTGACCCGGGTTAGGCTGGGTCGGATGGCCGGGTGGCTCGCCGATCGGCCGGAAAACCGCGTTCCACCGTAATTACCGATCGATCGCTGGTGACCATGACGGTTCTCTAACAGTACCTCGACGAAACAGTACCCAGGTTCGGTGTTCCCGGCTGGAAACAGGCTGGAGGAGGAGGATCGTGTGGCTGTAGGCTTGTCGCGTCGTCGCGCATCGATCATCTCGGCGAGGATCGCGCAGCAGCGCGCCGATCCGTCCACGTTTCCCGAAGACTATTCGATCTCGGTATCATTGCGGGGCCCGACTCGTTAGGCTGGCAGCGGCGGGGCGCGCGCGAGACATGATTCATCGCGAGAAACTCGGTAGGACTATGCGGAACCGCGTGACGGGGCCCCGGCGAGAACGGCGAGAACGGCGAGAACGGCGATGCCGCGGGAGAAGAGAGATCCTTATTGTTGGAAAACGCAAAGAAACCCGTTGGTAGGTGGGTGCCGCAAAAATCCCGGTGACCGTTAGCGCGGCGGCGGCGGCTGCGGCGGCGGCACGGAGCGGAGCGGAGCTGAGCGGAGCCGCGAGGCTCGGATCGGCGCGCGGCGTGACGCGGAGCGGTTAGGCGATCGCTCGCTCCCAGCGTTAAACGTCACTGGCCAGTAGGAAGAGTGGTACACACGATACGAATCGTTGTGGCTGAGTTACGGCCGACCTGCTGGGACCTCGGATTATGAGGGTTATTGCCTGTGCGAGTATACTAATTAGCGTGAATATATACTATGCGCCTTACGGTAAATACTGCCGAGAATTTTCGCGTGATCCGCTGATCGTGTACCCCGAACGTAACACGTACGTAACGCCTATGTGTAAGGCTTCGCTTCCTCGTGACTCGAGCGATGAGCCTAGCCCGCCGCCAGGCAAATTATTTCGTCCTTTTTCACTTCTCCACCCGCCTCCTCCTCCACCTCATCCTCCTCCTTCTTCTTCGCCTCCTCCGTCGCCCCCTTTTCGTGCTCGTACCTATCGTTTTAGCCTGGCGCACCGCGGAAGAATTAACGCGGAACACATACGGCCGAGTCCTCGCGATGAGAAAGATCGGCAGCGACAGGTACCACGGCACCGTTTCCGCATTATCCGGCGATCCACGCCCGACCAGCTTTTAATTATACCGCGGGGCTTTACGCCGCGCCGTAAACTTTCGGCGCGAACCGTTCCCGCGCAGACACCGGACGGCGGAACTGCGATTCGGAGGTCGCCGGACCGACTTTAACTGCCTTGCAACTACTAGATAATTATTTTCTACGAACCCGGGGTTTATTATCTTCGACGCGGCGGCGGAGACTCTCAGCTACGCGTTTCGGGGAAGCCGATTCTTAGATCATAAACGTAGACTCGGCTCATTAAATTTCTTGGCGCGACCTTTGGTAGATCGTGTGTCTATTTGGGGATTCGCGTGTGTGGGGGTGATGTACTGTCTGATTTTCTTTGTTCAGGGGAAGTGGGGAAGGGTGCAGATCTGTTGTTGAATGTGATTGGAGTAAGAGGACAATGCTTGGGGATCATGAGGGACATTGTTCTTTAATCTTGGAACCACCCCCTTAGATTTTTCGGTATAAGCGGCATTGCGGGGTTGCGGGCGACCCAAAATGAATCGTAATAATTTACAGAGTCTTTATTATTTTAAAATACGATAGAAATTCGTTAATAAATATTGTGTTTTGTTGTTTGATATAGTATGGTATCCTAAGAAATCCCATTGCAAGGGGTAAATAATTCACTCGCAACGAAGATCTCGAACATAATCCATTAAACGTGGATATTATTTACGCGTTTTAAATAGAAATAAAACTCTGCTCCCCATTATCAATATTTAATCACCGAAGTAAAAATTGTCATACAAAACAGTAAATTATCTCTGTCCTCTACGAATTTATTTACAACAAAGAAATGCCAATCAACGTATCAGCGAAAGAAATCCTATCGCTAACCAACCTGACCAACCCAACATCATTTGATCCAGACGATTCCATAAATCGAAGATCGAAGACTCGCGTCTAAAACAAATAAAGAATCTAATGCCGCAACTACAGGATCTCCGATTGAGATTTTATCGTTCGCCGAGGAAAACATTCCCGGCTCTAAGCGCGGGCTTGGAAACTTCCTCGAGCGTCCACTTCTTGCAACATATTGGCTACGTTTGGTCGAGCATGTTCCACGTGCGCGGACGAAGTATCCCCTTGTTCCCGAGCATGCTCCCATAATGCACGACCGACGAAGCGGTGATCGATTCCGCGTCTCCGCGCGGTGACCCCATTTCGCGCATACCACGAGCTGGTATGTCGACGGGGACACGCGCGATCCGTTCGCCGTCGAGGACGGAGCCGGGGCCCGGGGCGGAGGTCGGCCGGCGTCCGTCGTTCTCTTGTAAAGCAAGCTTCTTTCGCGGTGGAAAAACTGGCGGGACGAATACGCGGCGGTGTTTGCGCGATCGAGAGATCCGGCGCAGCTAGAGGAGACACGCACACGGATCCGTCCGCGGGATCTACAGGTGGTCGGGACTGTCAGGCTGCTCGTAGCGGACCGGTTCGAGATCTCAGGACCATATCTTTCTCGGACGGTCTCTGTTCCGCGGGGGCCGAGGCTGCGGGGCTCGGGGCTGCTCGAGGGGTTCCTCGGGGTTCCTCGGGAGTCCGGGCGCTGGCGAAGAGGGTCTCGTCGTCTCGGCCGGCACGCCGCGAGGAAACGTAATACCTGGAAGGTGGCTGGTCGACAGCAGGGCTTTTGACGTCGCGGTCACTGTTCCCGGTTCGCCTGGTCCCGGTTCCCTGCTCCTCGGGCTGCCTACCACGACGGTTTCGGTCGGTAGTCGCCGGCGTTTAATATAGCAGCCAGCTCTCGCCGGAGACACTGACGGATCTCGGCAATTAATAAAACGTTTCCCTGCTTATTGTCGTGCGGCTACTTGGTTATGCTCCGTGGGCTACCCTTTTCACCGGCGGGCCGCGCTGCGCTTCCCGGAGAAGCTACACAGCCTCCTGCGAGCCGGCGGCCCGGGCCGGCCTGGGTCGGCCCGGGCTGGGCCCCGTCGCCATCTCCTTCACGATCTCATCCCGCGAGCTGCGGCTTCCGCGAGACCGCCGGAACGTGCACCGGCCGGGAGAGCCCGGCGTGGCGGATAGCTAGGCTCTCGAGGCGACGCACACACAGAGGCCCAGCTACGCCGCGCAACGGCCGTTCTCAATGGACACGTATTAATTGGGCCTCGGCCAAGACTTGGCACTAGTGGATGTCCTCGTGTCGAGTTTCCACCGCGGCGATTGTTGCCCGCCTCGTCCACCGAGATAACGACTATGGTTGTCGGTCCCCGGCCACCAGGACCTCCTAGGTTTACGAGATCGAGCGTCACTAGCCTGTCCCGACCGCGACATCGCGGAAGATTGAAGGAAATCCGACGGTGAAAAATCGTCGGGAGATCGCCGCCCGCGGGCGGCCCACCGTGATTCGATCTTAGGGGCGACGGGGAGGAAAACAATAGCTTTTATAGCAATTCTTTTTCGGTCTGAATGACCTAATCATTTTTTATAGTAGAAATAATATACAGTCATGTTACAAGATTTGCAATGATTTTGTTTATTGTTGAATGAGAGAATATTTTATCGACATTTGGTATCGTAATTTGTTAGAAACTGTCTAATGACGAATTTTGTTTGCAATGTTTTCTATAGAAAAAGAGAAATACATTCATTTCTTATCATTTGAAGGAGCACAAGCTTTATTTATTTATTGTTTATATGAACATAAAGCCACAGGACCAGTTGCACATTTTTTATTTTATATTAATATTAAAATCATAAAGCTGTTTGCATTGAGAATTGTTTAATATATTTTTTTAATCCCACACACATTATTATCAAAATGATCAAAAATTTAAATAAATAGAATCTTATCATTTCGATAAGGCAACACGTGCCAGTCACTTTTACACCTCGGTACGTTCAGTATTAAAAACATGCAAACGCTTCAGAAACAAAGCCAAGAAAATCGCTGTCCATGCTAACCTGTTTCCCGAATGTTAACACTTTGCCGGCCGCTGTCACGCTGGCGTGACATTTTCTCGCCAACGGTTGTCGGCCGGTGTCACGTACGCGTGACATTGGCTCAGCGCAGCGTCGATGTTTTTACTATGCTTGTAAGTGCCCAGCACTAATATTTTTGAGCTTAGGATTTTTTGGCTAACAGCTGCTATGCAATTTAGACGTAAATGAATTTCCCTGCCGAGAGAACGCATACTTTATTGCTTAACCCATTTGTATCATCGGTCTACTTTGGCCGCCGTGCTTCCAAATCCGAACCGAAGAACGGACGACTGGCCCGTATCACCGCGCGCTGTTGGGCATATGGGGCAGACAGCCGTGGCTCGCGGAATATTCCGCGCTCGGTCATAATAGACTCTCTTGACTCGCGGAATATTCCGCGCTCGGTGATAATACAAAGTCTTGACTCGCGGAATATTCCGCGCTTGGATGAAAATAGGTTAACTTTAGGATTCGCTTCTCTCGGTCTCAGTAATTCGCCGGCGTAAAGGCGATGCGAGCAATGAGCGGCCGGCAAAGTGTTAAAATCTACTTTTTCTTTCAATTATTTACGTCTGAATAAAAAACCCAGATTACGATTACCTCATTAGAGAAGACAAATATTGAATCCCCGATTTTTTTTTCTATAGCTTGAATCACTATGCTCCGCGCCAGACGCACGGCTACGCTCCTACGTCCGCCATTGTTGCGCACGACCGTGCAACCGGGAAAAACGATACAATCTTCGACGTACTTGATGTTATTAAGCCGGAGAGCGGCCCTCCGCGGACCGGGGATGGACCAGCGTGCTTGATAGGATTGCCGGAGAGAGAGAGAGGCCAGTCATGATGAACGGTTTTGTCTCGGATCATATCTTTGATGCTTAGATGGGAACAACAGGTACTCCGTGCTGGGCTGAAATTCGCCGGCGATCGAGACACCGCGGGACCAGTGAAAGTACACGATTAGCATCGCGGGAATTAAAAACCGCTATCAATTATCGCGATTAACGATTATCAGCGAACCTGGTCCGCTGCCGGCGAGACCGAGCGCTGGACCCATCGTCTGGCCTATGAGCGGCGATCTTTTCAGGCGGTTATTGCCGATTTGAAATGTTATCGCGAGATTAATATCGCGGATTACGCGTTCCAACTTTCGCGTATTCTTAATGCCAGGTTTTTGCAGAAATTCCTGCGATTTTCGCATCGCGCGGAAAGACGTGTTTAAAATGAGAGAACGCGTTGCGACGCATGGTGGTTCTCGTTTCTGCGATGCGCGGAGATTGAGAGATGCAATCGGAGCGACAGCTTTTAACACATTATTTACTGCAGATTTTTTTAAGTTTATATATTTATATATAATGATGTATATATAATGTATTTATATATAATGTATATATAATGATGTATATATAATGTATTTATATATAATGTATATATAATGTATTTATATATAATGTATATATAATGTATATATAATGTATTTATATATAATAATAATTTATATATATAAAATAAATAATATATTCACATATAATCTATATTAATATTTATAAGAATCCCTCAGTGTAATTCTGAAAATTCTCCTTGTACCAAAATCTTATCACTTTTGAAAATATTAAATGCTTCTTTTATTTAATTAATTTAATAATAAAGCTTAAAGTCAGCGCGAAGCAAACACCGCGCCTCGTGGCATCGCCTAACTCTTTGCGATTAATATAAATTGGCTAATTGTGTCCACTGTAACCGGACTGCAGCGTCATAAAACGTCGTGACTTAGGGGATGACCTAATATTTTGTAATTAATGTAAATTGCCCGGTTGTGTTCGCTGTAATTAGATCGCGAACTTAAGAGCGAGGGACGACTTCTAGGATGACCTAATGCCTCGCAATTAATACAAATTTATTGGTTGTGTTCGTTGCTCCTATAACTACGACTTTACAGAGGGACTGGCTGCTTTGTTAATTTTAACTGGAAGAAACGACTTTCGAGGATTAGTTATATTTTTTGGAAAATGTATATTTAAGAGTTGCAAAAGGTGGACATTATATATATAGATGCTATATAATAATTATTTGTACTTCTGCATTTGATCGTTTTGTGTCGTGTTGGTTCCCAAATATTGAACATGTCTTACATTTTTGACGAAATTTCAATTTAGATTGGCAATTTTTATGCGCGACGAGTATACTCGTCATGATATAAGACATTGGTTTTTGTGACGAGTATACTCATTATTATGTCAGACATTGTCATTTCTTCGTGACGAGTATACTCGTCAGTATATAAGATATTGTAATTTCTTTGTGACGAGTATATTCGTCACAGTAAAAAATATTCTCATTTCTTTGCTACGAGTATACTGGTCATAACATAAAATGTCGGCATTCTTTCATGACGAGTATACTCGTTATTGCCATTTTTTTGCGACGAGTATACTCGTCAGTATATAGTATATTATCATTTCTTTGCGACGAGTATACTGGTCATAACATAAAATGTCGGTATTTTTTCACGACGAGTATACTCGTCACAACGTAAAACATTGTCATTTCTTTGCGACGAGTATACTCGTCACATTTCCAAAAATTACTATTTCTCCATGACGAATATACTCGCCAATCGTAAAAATTCGCCACTTAAATTAGAATTTCAGTTCAATTCCCAAACAATTCAAATATTTGTATGCCAAGATAAAACAAAGCTGACAAATAAAAAAACATAAATAATTATTCCAAAAAACCCATACCCAAAATCCACCTCTCTCAACCCTCTTAAACACTTTCAAGAACACCGTCGTCATCTTCAACGACAACCGTTCTCCTCAAAAACATATCTACCCAGTTAATTGTTCGCAAGCAAATACGGCCGTGGAATTCGCCGCTCGAAATTACCATCGGAAACGTCGCCGGAGAAAAAGCAGATAGCCCGTGTGATCCCTGCGGAGTGGAGGTTCCAGTTTTCGCGAGTCGCTTACAAAGAAGCTGATAGCGGCGACTCACGTCCGCCTACACGATTCGATTTCCTTTCTCGGCCGGGTTCCGCGGAATGTTTTTCGATGTTCCGCCACGGCCGGAATTCGAACGAGTAAAAACACCGGTCCCCGCTAATTGGAATTATATCGGGGTGTTTCGCCGGGGCCGGGGGAATCGTACAATAATAGACGGCCGGCGAGATACCGCTAGGAAGATTCCTGCCGTTTCGAGGCTTCATTCCACGGTTTTCGAACCGAGCAATTATTGCGGACGCTCCGTGACGGAGTCCCGGTTCCCGCGGTCCCGCCCAGCCTTGGACAACGGCTCGGGAATGTCACGGATTCTGAGAAGCTTTTCGCGGCGGGAGTCGCGGTCGACGCGATTACGAGTCGCCCTTTTTTTCCTCCCTCTTCCCTCTCTCTCTCTCTATCTTTGTTTCTCTCTCTCTTTCTCTTTCTCTCTCTCTGTTCTCTCTCTCTCTCTGTCGCTCTCTTTCTCTCTCTCTCTCTCTCTCTCTCTGTCGCCCTCTCTTTCTCTCTCTCTCTCTTTCTCTCTCTCTCTCTCTCTCTCTCTCTCTTTCTCTATCTCTATATCTCTCTCTATCGCTCTCTCTTTCTCTCTCTCTATTTCTCTCTCTCTCTTTCTCTCTCTTTCTCTCTCTTTCTCTGTATCTATCTATCTATCTGTCTATCTCTCTCTCTCCCTCCCTCGCGGCTTTCCGAGCGCCGCGCCGGAGAAAAATCGCGCGCGGTTACGCAAGAACCGCGGGACGCGTTATTATTAACCCGTTACAGCCGATTCGTTTTTGCGAGCCGTCGCTGGAACTCCGGCCGTGGAACGGTGGTGTCTCCTCTCCTTCTCCTTGTCCCGGAGAGACCGACGCGGGATCGGCGTCGTACGAATATAGATCAAAGATCCGATTCGCTTTACGATCGCTGCTGCTCGACGTCACGCGCCTTTGTACGCCCTCTGACGGCCCCTTGGCTCGACCCCAGGCCGGCCAGTAAACTGTATCAACCATCAGAAGCTCGTGAACCCCCTCAACAGTTAATTCCACCGCTTTGTTCACCGTTTCCGCGGCGTTGCGACCATGTCTTTCGACGGCGGACACGTGCCGCTGTTTCATCGCGAGACGCATTCTCGGCCGGCGATAACTTCGTTCTTAGCGTGATCGTTGAGAGTC
>CM052164.1:2334680-2347449 GCA_028455555.1 Augochlorella aurata | reverse complement strand
TGTCTTTGTTAGGTAAATATTAATCCCTTATTGGTCGAACTTTCTGCAATCCTTTCCGCGATGGAAATATTTATTGAATGAGACTTATTCAATTGTTTTATTTTCCTATTTTGTTCATTTTTTAATAAAAAGATTTCATGTGTCTTTGTTCGATAAATATTAATCAATCTGCAGACAACTTTTAAAACATTTTCTACGATATTACAGTTTCACGGAGCTGCCAACCGACATCAACGTTGCTATTAATTATCTCAAAGACCTTACATAATTAAGACGTACATATCACCTCATAAAAAATTATTATTTATTATTAACAAAAATTATTTATTAAAATATCGACTCATCGTGACGCGACCCATGGATGGTTTGGCCCATGGATGGTTAAATAAGTTCTGAATACTAAATTCTATTATTAAAAAATAAACAAAACAATATAATAATCTGTGTAATTCTCGCGACTACCTCAGAAAATCGAAGGCTTCAGAAAAGCTAAAACCAATTGTCCCCAACGAACGCTAAGCAAGCGAGCCCGCAATCAGCGGCTCTAGGAAGTGGAACAACTCGCAATCGAATCGACGATTACATTTCAATTTCGCCCACATCCGGCAGCCATATTTCCGCAAGACCCATCCCGGTCTAGGTTATTGCGAGCCAGGCTCGTATTTCCAGTGCACCATTCTAAATTCAAATTTTCCGTCATAAATCTGTGGGCCGGCACGAAACAGTCCCTCTAAAAGTGTTTAATAATCATCCGGCCGGCCGGCCATCCATTCAGTGATACTAGTTAACGTGCCACGTTCCACCGGCGCTCACGAGCGGCCGGCATTAGGGACGTTTAACAACTTGTAAGCATTAACATTAGGACCGCGCGCCGTAAGTACTGGCTGTATAAATCACCGGGTCCGCCCGCGGTCCACCGATCGGCCATTCGTAGGGAAATTAGACACGCGTTTGCTCCATCTTCACTTTCAGCCTTCCTGTTCCCGTCTCCGTCTGCTCCGGACGCTCGCTCACGGCCCTCCTCCGCGCCGCCATTCGTCACTATCTCCGTTACTATTTCCTGCCCGCTCGTCGATCCCATTTACCTTTATCTTTTCCACGTCAATTAATCCCCGATCCCCGTTTCAACGGGCCGAACGCCGATTCGTCTTTATATCCCCCGTTTCCCTGTTACTCTTTAAATCCTGCCACCCCCGCCTCGTTCGTTACGTCGCTTCCTCCGAGCTCTGCCCTCCGCAGCTGCAACAACCGCTCCCACGCGCGCCGACTAATTTATGTAATTACGCGTCCTGACGCGAGTGTCCTCGCGCGAACACCGCCGCTGCCTTATTTAGCTCGGCGCTTTCGGCGGCCATGGTCCTCCTCCTCCTTTTCGGGACTTCGATTTTTACACAGACCGGTGCGAATCGGCTTTTTACTCCGTCCGTTTGAACCACTCCGTGCTTCTTGTTAATCGCTTTTATTTATTTTGGTTGTATATACATTGTTACGGCGATGTTTATATTATTTATAAACCACTTATTCTTTGTATTTTGTTATATTTTTGTTCTTTTTTTTTTGGCTTTTTACTCCGTCCGTGGCTCTTATTAATCGTTTCTATTTATTTTCGTTGAATATCCATTGTTTATATTCTTTATAAGCCACTTATTCTTTATATTTTATTATATTTTTGTTCACCTGTTCTTTATATTCCACGCGAATTCTTAAGGAAATTTAAGGCCACGCGCTGCTTAGAAGCGCTTGCACGCTATAGCAGTAAATCAATATTAAGTAAATTTCAAATGAATTTTCAGTAATAATTTTTGTAAAACAATGTCAACCTTTTAGTTTTGTATCATATTGTTACCGCGACTTGTTCAAAACAAGTAGCTGTAATGCGATACTGCCCTGAAGTGGACAATCTCTAAGAAAATAACAGAAGATAGGGGTTGAAGACAGTCGACAGTTGAGATCGAACTGTTGAGCTTGATCAACTCGTGTCATTACATCTTATTACAAAGAACTGTATTATATTAGATATTTGGAGTGCAATTGTAAATAGAGTAAATTGTAAATAAAATGCTGCGACTAGTAACGCGTGGAGCCGACGAAACTCGCAACAATATTCAACCCTTTCGCTCCGACGAGCATATATACTTTCCACGAGAATATACTCTGTACGTAATTAAAAAATATTATATGAACATTATAATATAGTATTTATAAAAACAAATTATGATTATAAATTTTTATATTTTAGAAAGTAAGATGATATTACTGAATATATACAAGAAACGACTTCTAAATTCTAAACCCGCAATAATATTTTACATTTTCGATTTATTTAGTCATTTTCGATAATATTTAGTCATTTTCAATAATATTTAGCCATTTTCGACGCGGCCTAAAGGGAAGTGTTTCAGGAACACCCTATATTACTTACTAATACTATCAACCAATAACTGAAAATCGTCACGTCCATGAAGAATTAAATTTGTCTATCCATTCGTCGAATCATTTCAGAGCACCCGAACAATTCCGAAATACAAACTACAGTGATCCTCTTAACTGGTAACGACATCTCAATCCCGATCGGCAGCCGCGGATCGAGTTCGGTCTTGTTCGGGCTGGTTCGTTCCAGTGATCGGTTTACAAACGAACGGCTCGCAACGTGGAGGTTATTTTGCGCGAGCACAATTAAAGGACGCGGCTCGTGTGCGCCCGGCCGTATGTATCTAAACGACGGTGGCCAGGGTATCGCGGAACGGATTAATTTCGATAAAAAGCCAATTAAATCTACGCGCTGGTAATCAATACCCGGCGATACGCCGGCTCGGCCGACCATAATTCACCGTCTTCTTTCCATCCTGGCTGTGGTCGGCCGGCGGAGCAGAGGCAGGACCAGCGCGAGAGATAGAGAGAGCGAGAGGGAGAGAAAGAGAGTGTGTGTGTGTGTGTGTGTGTGTGTGTGTGTGTGTGTGTGTGCGACAGAGAGAGAGAGAGAGAGAGAGAGAGAGAGATTGAGTGTGTGTGTGTGTGTGAGAGAGACAGAGAGAGAGAGGGAGAGAGAGAGAGAGAGCAAGAGAGAGAGAGTGTGTGTGTGAGAGAGAGACAGAGCAAGAGAGAGGGAGAGAAAGAGGGTGAGAGAGATGGGGAGGGGCAAGGAATTGCTCCATATCGTCGGCCAGGCCGTCCACGGGAATGCCGGCCACGAACGTATCTAAATCAAAGAAGCTTAATGAGCGGCAGATTAGTGGCTGAGTAACGCCGATACGCGTCCCTCCGTATCGGCAGATAAAAGACGACCGGTTGTCCTGCCTCGTGCAACCGACCCGCAAAAATCAATGATCCGTCTATCGCCGGATTCGAAATAATTGGATTGTCCGCGATATCTGCGGGCTTGATCGATCGCCGGCCGTGTCGCGACCTTGGATCTGCTACGGCCACCGAGAATCGTAAACGCGGAGCCACGCGGTGACTGGCTAATTCGGTGGAACGATCGGTCTGCTTCTTGCTTGTGGAGATAGTTTAATTTGAAAATGAGAATCTTGTGTTGGAAAGGAGAATTTTACTTTAGAAATGACAGTTTTATATTAAAGGTGATAATTTTACAGTAAAAGCGATTATTTTTAATTTACAATAGAATGATGATTTTGGAGTAGAAAGGACAATTTTACTTTGGGAATGACAGTTTTATGTTGAAAAGGACAGTTTTATATTTAAAATGATAATTTTATATTAATAAGGACGCTTTTATGTTCAAACTGACAGTTAAAAAAGACAATTTTATATTTAAGATGATAATAGCCTTGACATAATCTTGATGCAGCCTTGACAATTTTACTTAAGAAATGACTATTTTGCTTTAATAATAACAATTTTACATTAAGAAGGTCAATTTTATATTTAAAATGTAAATCTTGTAGTAGAAATCATAATAGCTTTGACATAACCTTGACAATTTTAATATAAAAATGTACAATTTTACATTTAAAATGATAATAACCATGACACAATCTTGACATAACTACGAAAAATTATCGAAATCGTCTCCCGCAGACAGAGATTCGACACTCGGAGTGTCTTCCAAAAGTGAGAAACCAGCAATTTCGCGGCTAGATTTAACATTCGGCTTTGTGCAGACAAAAATTCGAAACCCGCAATGTTTTATCGCGAAAGAAAAATACGCTGCTGCCTGGATAAATAAGATTTTCGTAGTGCGCTAGTGCGCACGTTTCTCTTGGCAAATATTTGAACCTCCAAAACCAGAGTATCATTTTCGTACGTAACGAATAGACTGCGGATTTTATGGGCTTATGGCAACACTGAGTAACTGGAACATCAAATTGTGGAGACTTCTTTCGATTTTGTCTTTTCTTATTTACTACCCCTTTTTCTTTCTTTTTTTATTTAGCACCTGGGATCTTGCCTGAGATTAATACCGAAATTACTGAGCCTTGAATGCTATTAATATATATTATTAATATATTATAATAAGGCTAGTATATATGTTTAATATATTATAACGATTCTAATATATATAATTATCATTATATTATGACAATGGTAATATATATTATTATTATTATATTATGACAATGCTAATATATATTATTAATATATGATACTAAGGCTAGTATATATGTTTAATATATTATGACGATTCTAATATATATTATTAATATATTATGACAATGCTAATATATATTACTAATATATTATAACAAGACTAATATATGTATTTAATATATTCTAACAAGGCTAATATATATTACTAATATATTATAGCAAAGCTAATATATATTACTAATATATTATAACGATGCTAATATATATTATTAATATATTATGACAATGCTAATATATATTATTAATATATTATAACAAGACCAATATATATTATTAATATATTATAACAAGACCAATATATGTATTTAATATATTCTAACAAGGCTAATATATATTACTAATATATCATAGCAAGGCTAATATAAATATTTAATATATTATAACAATGCTAATATATATTATTATTATATTATGACAACGCCAAGTGTACCTAAAGATTTCTCCAAGAAATATTTTTATAACTGTAAAAGAAGCGATCAAAAACCAATTATTTTGACCAACTTCGTAATTGTAGTGTTAATATCGGCTTACAAAAAAGTACAATCCGTGACAAAATTTTTAGAAATATAATCCATAGAAACGCAGCGTGTAAACTTTCGTCATAGAACAAGATGGAACAAGATGAGAAACCTAATAAAGCATCGAGCCATCGGTCCACCTAACACTTTCCCTATATACCGACCAAGGAGACAGTTCACAAAGAAAGTACAGCACATCGCAAAGAAATTACATCTTCGCGCAATCCAGTAATTTACACGTAATCCACGCGGAACGCCGCGACGCGCTGCCCGCTTCGTGACGCAACGTGCTTGCAACAGCAAAATCCCGGGGTTTTCGAAAATACGTTAGCACCGGTAGAACGCATAAAAATTAGTCAAGGAACGAGCGATCTTGTCCGCCTGGTCATCGAGTCCGGATACGCGGAGAAGGGGTTTAACGAACCTGGGATTACAGCATTAACGTCCACGCGTCTCTTCCGTCGCGACGCGGTGTAAAGGATGATACGTCGGTTTATGGTTGGTGCAATGAATCCGCTGGAAAAAGGCGAGAGAGAAAGAAAGAGAGATAGAGAGAGAGAGGAACAGTGGTCCTGTCGCCGGTCCTCGAAATAATTGGGTCGTTCTTATTCTATCGCCGTTAAGGGTCCGCGAACCTACGAAGCCCCGGACTTATCGCGGAAATTCTTTTCGAGCTGTTTATTGCTCGTAAAGACGACAGTTTGCGCCCCGGCTGTATCGAGGTAAAGGAACGAGCCAAAGTCAAGTTCTCCGCGTCTCGATAAAATTTAATCGAGATCGTAAAGAACCGAGGAAACGTGGAACGCGCGGGACCCCGTCTCGAGATTCGCCGGGAAGGGTTGCCGCCGAGAGATTTCGCGAACGTTAGAAGAATGTCAAGGGAGGAGAGACGCGGTCGAGCGAATCGGAGGGAAAAAGGGAGAGAGACGGATGTATATGTAAGAAGAAAAAGGCAGCGGAGCAAAGAGAGAGAGAGAGAGAGAGAGAGAGAGAGAGGGGGAGGGAGGGTAAAAAGGAGCAGCAAGGGAAGAGAAAGAACGGCGGGCCTAATGAGCGGCAGATTAACGCCTCGGTAACGTTGCTTGTCCTATCGGGGGATAAAGGACGACAGGTTGCGCTGGGGGGGAACCAGTCGGGAAGAATCGATAATTCTTCCTCTCTCTCTCTCTCTTTCTCTCTCTTCTCCCAGATACGTAACGTCGATCGAAATAATTGGATCATCCTTATTCTAAGGCTATTACGGTCGTACAGGTACGAGTCCTTATCGCTCATCGTAGATTGTTTCCAATTGTCCAGACAAGCGTACCCGCTCGGAGGAGGCCCGTGAAACACGGACCGTAAGATATTAATTTACGTAGGAGACCGACGTTCGTCGAACAGGAACATTTATCTTATCTCATTTCACTTAATTCTCCGAGTCTGCAAATAGAACGGTTCGGCCCCTGGCCGCGTCCTGGATCCGACCTCGATCACGTTCGACACTTGAAAACGAAAGTGAAAAACTCGGACGGCGATCCTCCGTCGGACGATCGATCTCGGGCAACACGGTTTTCTGGTCTCGCCGATGCCCGCGCGAGCAACTGTGAGAACTTTCACGGTAATCTCGTTTAATTGCGAGATGACTTATCTAGCAACCCTCGAGAGCCGCGCGGTCTCCTCGACTGCGGTGGTTTTCTCTGTGGTGTGGTACAATGATTCGAGCGATGGAAGAGATCGACAAATTAATATTTCTTCGTAATTTAGAGTCTTTATTTATACGGAAATAATTGAAGAGAAGAATAAAGTAACCCTTGATACTCGGGACAGTAGAGGACAGTGCAGGACAATTACGATAGTAAATATTGTTCAAAGACTTTTTATTCAACAAGAAAACAATAATTATTATTATTATTTATTATTTGCAGTTCCTTTAAACAGTTAAGTGTGTTTGATGATTATATCCGTCATGGAGATGTGGCAGAATTTTGCGTCATGACGACGATATAATCATCATCATTCTGCCAGTTCTCCATGACGGATATAGTCGTTAAACACACTTAACTGCAGTGATTCGATCTTGCTTGGAGCAAAAATCATATTTTCTAAACTAATCAATTTTGGACTAAGTAACTTAATAATTTTTTAACCAGTTAAGTGTGCTCGACGACTATATCCGTCATGAAGATGGTCATGGCAGAATTTTGTATCATGACGACGATATAATCATCATTCTGCCACATCTCCATGCCAGATATAATCGTCAAACACACTTAACTGTTTAAAAAATTAAGTCACTTAGTCCAAAATTAATTAGTTTAGAAAATATGATTTTTGTTCCAAGTAAGATCGAATCACGACGCAAACGTCGCCGGCTATTACCGAGATTACGCGCCTCGTCCAAACAGGTCCTTCGACGCGTATCTTGTTTCCCCGATTTAACGCCGTCCTACATTTCGACGGCGTCTCTCGTCGCATGCTCCGGGACTCGTAATCAGATGACACTCGGCGCGGGCCTCGGCGGGCCGGCGACTTCGCGCAGATCTTTCGCACGGAATTCAGATTCGCGACGTCTCGCGGGCGACGCAGAAAACGAGAGATCTGACCGAGTTTCGGCCGCGAGTCGCGGCTGTCACGCGACCCCGCGATCCGCAGTGCCGCGTTTTATATGTAAATACGCGGCCGGATCTGGAGCGCTGCTGCACGCGCGTCAATTAGGATCGCGCGATTGCGACTGGCTAGCGAGCGAGCGAGCGTCGACGCGACAGAAACGAATTTTCCGGGCGCGTTTCTCCGCGTTTCTCCGCTCTCCCCGGAGTCGTCGCCGAGATTTTCCCCGAGGAACCGTTTGCGCGCGACAATATAACCGTCCGCGCGCGCCGGCGAGCTCGCGACACCTATGAAATTACGCTTTCAGTGCTCGCGTCACGGTTTTTGCCCGGCCCCGTGCAGCCTTCGCCCTTTTGTGCAGAAAGATTGACGGTGATTAAAATTATCAACGTGCTCTTTCACGCGTGCCTTTGCGCGGGACATTTTCGTCGACCGAGGAAAGACGTAAAATTAATTACGGGACCTTTTACCGTTCCCCGAACGGACAGGAACCCGGGGGTGCGGGGCTGCGACGAACAAAAGGCTGCCGGCACGATTTTTTGTAATCGCGCGACGGCTGCCGCTTAAAACGGTGCACGGAGAATGTCGCGCCGCGGACTGCTTCGATGCCCTGCGCCATAAATACGGCCGTATTATAATCCTGCGACTGGATGTTTTATCAGATTTTTCAGCTTCCGAGCTTTTACCGTCGAGCAATGGCGGAGAAATTCGTTGTTTCTGAGACGGATGACGCGCGGCAGCTTCTAATTAGCTTAACGTTTCGCACTAAATTATTATGTACTTTAAAGTGATTGTGCAAAATTTATGGAAGAATATTTTATTTATTAATTCCTGTAAAATTGTATAGCGGTATAGTATATTTTGTGATAATGGACCGAGAGTTGAATCGAAACATTCTAAAAATTTATGTGATTATGTAAAAATAAAGAAAAATATTTTATTTATTAATTCATATAAAATTGTACAGTGATATATTATATTTTGTGATAATAGACCGAGAGTAGGATCGAAACATTATAAAAATTTTAGGTTTGAACGTTTGCGCCCTAAAATGGACGTCTGCAAGACGTTAAAAGGACGTCTGCAAGACGTTAAAAGGACGTTCAATTTGAGTCGTCGTTAAGTTCGATAATTGTTAATATAGTTTTCTTGTTTAATACGTCTCGAATGTCCTACGAATGTCCTCGAAACGTCCTATAAACGTCTTGCGTTACGAATCAAAACGTCTTTTAAACGTCTTTAAAACGTCCTTTATACTTCCAAAGTTTGTTTTTACCATAAGGGATCATTTAACCCCTTATGAAATAAACACTGATCCATAGAAACAAATTCTGAATTTATTAAAGGACACAATTCGCAACATAACTATAAATTCCTAATAAAACAATCAAATATATATTTTTATAAATAATTACATTTTTTACATACAACCGGTTTCTCCTTCATTTTAAAGAAAATTTTGGAAAGCGTCACCTGACCCCGCTTAGTATTTAGTGTTAGCACGATTTTCAGCCTTCAAAACGTCCTTGTGCTATCCGGGCACCACTGCGATTCTTATTCTACAAAACCAGCTGCACTACAAAACCCACTCGAAAACGCACCCCCACCGTGACCAATGAATACAACCCCGAAACCAAGAAAATTACCGAAGCAGATACAGAAAGGACATCTCGGGGTGTCCTCCACAAGAGAGAAGAGCAGCCCCGTTGCTCCGGTACCAGGAAGTGCCGCGAAGCATCTCGCAGATGCAGCTCGGGGGCTAGAGGGAAGCCTCAAGTGTCCGAAAAAGGTATTCCATTGTGTACGTAGGAGCGGGGCATTACAAGTCACTTGACTCCGACAATGGAGTGTCGTCGCGTCGCGTCGACAAAGCAATCGTCGTCTATTCTAGGAAAGCGGGGCCCGGCGACAGGCCGGATATCCCTTCCGATCAGCCGGAAGGGAGCCGAACGGAATTTTACGAGCGCGATCAGTCACGGGCGTCACGACGCGCCGGCGTCGAGGCAGAGAAAGCCTCTCTCTCTCTCTCGCTCTCTCGGCGGCTTTCTCCCCGCGCCTCTCGTTGCCGGCCGGCGATCGGATAGACGCCGAGGCGGGAACGCAATCCTGACGGGACTTTGTCAGTGTCCCGCACGATTAGTGGGCAAAGGTCAAGCCCCGTGATATTTCGTGTGTCGGCGGCGGCCCGTTCGTGGTCTTCCTCGTTTCGCTTCGGTCAGCTTGCTTAGTCTCCGGCGGCCGAGCGGATCCCACAGTCTCCGGCGACGATGCACGAATTATTTCCGTGCTATCTCGACGGAGCAATTAGTACGGCGCGGAAGCCGCCCACGTTGTATCGGGCAATTAATAGACAGGCCGGAGAGGAGGCCGGAGAGGATAGGGCCGAACGGGGAGGCGGCCGAGGGTGGCCGGGGGTGGCCGGGGGTGGCCGGGATCCGCAATGCACGCGATGCGATGCCACGACGCGAAGCGTTGCCGGCCTTTGCCTCAACAATATCGTGCACAACCGGTCAGATAGCCTTTGAGGAATGGTCCGCCGGCCGGCCGACGCTGATCTACTTGGCTGGAACCGGAGGTCTTTGGATAGATCTCTTCGGTCTAGTTAGGGTATTAGCCGCATTGTGCCGGCCGGGTTACCGGCTCGCGCTGACTCCCCGGTCTCACAGTCACCTGGCGCTCGACGGCGAATCCAGATCTCCGGCAGCGGATTTTCCGGCGGGATCCTGCGCTAATTAAATTGCCACAGTCCACGCTTATCATTCCCGATTCCTCGGCAGGCTGCGTTTGATTGCCGCAAACTGTGATGGGATAATGCTGGGTCAAAGCTGAAGGCGCTTTGATTAACCCTTGGGTCTCCTTACCCACCTTTGAACTGCTTAACTGCGTTTCAAGCTTGTTAGCTACTTTCTTGTGTATGTGTGTGTGGGGGGGCACCCCCCATGGCGGATATCGGTACGCGGAAAATAGAGTTGCGATTTAGGGGGTCGGGTTTAAGCAATTGTTTTCTTGCGGGGAAAGCAGATATTTATGTTTATTTAAATTTTTAAGTTTTAAGTGAACTTGAATTTTATTGAATTTTATGAAACTTTGTTAAACTTGAATTTTATTGAATTTTATGAAACTTTGTTAAACTTGAATTTTATTGAATTTTATGAAACTTTGTTAAACTTAAATTTTATTGAAATTGATTAAACTTTGTTAAAGTTAAATTTTATTGAATTTTATTAAACTTTGTTGAACTAAAATTTATATGTATTTCAATATATTTACTTGAAGTTCTAGCGATTTTTGACGCAATGTACAGTCGGTGGAGAAAGTATTTCTGCACCTTTTAAAGCGGAATAACATTTTCGTAATTGGTTCGAGCAATTTAAACCTTTCTAGGTTAATTTTTAGGTTAGGGGGATGCTAGACGACGGCTAAAAGATTGTTCCCAAAAATTACAATTGGTCGACTATGATAAATGGACTAAATACAGACGTTACTTCAATTTTTTTATTTGAGTCTGTATCGAAAATTTCAAAAAGGCATTTTGGAATTTGTGCTGAGAATAGGCATACAAAAGGGTTAAATACGAACAACAGAGGGATAAAATTTAATTTAAATTGACGAGATGAGAATATTCAAATCTTCTTAACGAGTCTGATATTATAAACCAAGAGATTAACAGCTGTAATAAATAAATAAAATAAAGCAACAAATTCCACCGTTCTCTACAAGCAGTCTCAACAACCACTCTACAAATTGTCTCTCGTAGAACGATACGAGACGTAAGAACAACCCCCGGAACGTGTTTCACCGACCGCGAAAACGCAGAATGCCGAGTCCGATGAAGATTTCAACAATCTGGCTCTCGGCGCGGTGCAAGGGGCCAGCTCGCGACTTTTTCGATTAAAAACTGCAGCGAGCCGAATCGGAAAACGTCGGACACGACGGCCGGGTTTTACAGCTCTCGGAATTCCCGCTTCGAAAAGCAAACTCGTGTAGTTATCTCGTCTCCGGGCGGAGCCTGTCCGTCGGGACCGGCCGGCAAACACCCACGAGAGGTTGGCGGGCCGGTCGAACAGCGTGCGGAACACCGCGTAAAAATCGGCGAGCAGCGCGTCGAATTAAAGCACACCTCGCGGGCCGAGGCTAATCCCGGCGATTACTAAAACCGTTTACGAGAGGAACGACTCCTCGGCCGGTGTCGCCGGGGCCTCGCGCCGGCCCTTCGTAAATAACTTCCCCGGAACGGTGCCAATAAAAGCAACCTCGTCTAATTAGATCCCGTTTTTATCCCCGGGAATTCGAGAAACTCCACCGTGACCGACGACCGGCTTTACGATCGGACGTCCCATCGAGACGGTTCCATTTGTAGGCCTCGTTCGGGCCCAGGTGCAAACCGAGCATCGATCCGCCGGCCGATCTAATTTTATTTTTACGATTGCCGGAATTCGAGCGCGTCCGTTCCGCGTCCGGCCGCGTCTTCGGGCCTCATGGCCGAAATGGAACGCCGCATGGGGCCGAGACTCTGTGTGGTCCGCGCGCTTCTTTCGACTCGTAGACGCGTTCTAGGATCCTTCCGGTGCTTAGGGGACCGTGGCGCGCGCGCACCGGGGCACCGTTTTCGGACACCGAGAGGTAAACAATATCTCTCGCCCTCTCTCTCTCTCTTTCTCTCTATCTCTTTCTCTATCTCTTTCTCTATCTCGCGGAGGAGCAACGGGTTCCTCGGGTTATTCCCACGTCCTTTTGCGCCGTTTCTCGAGGCCGGCCGCGGCTCGCGTGTCGTCGCATCACCGTCGCAACCCGTGCCCGTCGCTCCCCCCACGCGCAAATGGTTCACCGAGCGTGAGATATGGTCTCGTTATTTGCCGCACGCCCTGCTCCTTTTTTAATAACCGGCTTGGAGGAGGAGGCGATTTTTGGTGGCGCGACACGACAAAAGGGACGACCTTCGTTCCTCTTTCTGCTCGGGCACAAAAGCGTCTTGGAGCTACGCTCGATGACTCAACGGAACGACGCTGTCTATTATTCGACCACGGGGGTGCACTTGAATTCGCCTCCTACGGGCT
>CM052164.1:2121371-2132250 GCA_028455555.1 Augochlorella aurata | reverse complement strand
GCCCGCCGCGAAATTTCGCGTGGCCAAAAAGGAAGTCCGCCGAGAGCGGCTAGAGAGGCGGACTCGGCTGGAAGGATCGGCGGGGTCGCCGGGAGCAGGCGGGCCAACGAGGAAGTCCGTCGAACAGGTTTTTCGGCCGTGAGGTTAGCCGCAGGCACGCGCGTACCGGAGAGCATTCACGCCTCGCCACGAAATACCAATCGAACGAGGCGGGGGCCGGGGGCCGGAGGGTGCGTGGCCGGCATTCGTAATGTTTAATAAAGCTTTCGCGCGTGTGCTGCGAGCGTCGCGTGGCTGCATATCGATGACAATGATTCAGAGGTGTGACGCCAGAGAGCCCGTGTATCACGCCGGGGCTACGTGATTATGCGAGAGAAACGCTTCGGCCACCCACGCCGATGGAAAACAATTCCAGCGACCTTGAGGAATTTTCCGTGGGAAACGGCGGAGGTAGAAAAGGGGGAGGAGAGCGACTCTTGGACGTCGCGGGCAATGATTTTTTCGCATTCCGGCGGTCGGTGCGAGATGGAGCCGGGGTTCAGGGATCTCCCACGGCACGATATTTCCCGGCTAATATTATCGAAAGCTGTCGCGACGGCCGAGTACAAACGATTCCGCGTCGGGGAACGAGAAACAAGAAAGCAGACAGGGATTCTAGGCGTCAACGTGGTCCCCGTATCTCGCTCCGGGGAAAATAGGGTGTAGGATCCGAGAGGAAAGAAATGGTTCGACCACCTTTGCCCTCTTCGATATCCTTCTCCTCGTGCTCCGTCTCCCTCCTCTCCCTCTCTCTCTCTCTCTCTCTCTCTCTCTCTCTCTCTCTCTCTCTTTCTCTCATTCGCTTTCCACGGGCCTCTTCGTCTAGCCTGCCGTTTCATTCCCAAGGGTTAACGTGGGCGAATAGGGTTCCTCGTCGGTCGGAACAAAGCTGAGATAAGAAGAACGCAGGGAGAAGGAGGAAAGCAGGCGAAACGAGAGTTTAAGTCGGACGCGAGCGAAAGGGAGAAAGAGAAAAAGAGAGAGAAAGAGAGAGAGAGGGAGAGAGCCCGGCTCTCCGTTATCGCGGGCTCGCCCGTACCAAGACGGGGGACACTTCGAAGTATTTTTCACGGCAATAAATAATCGAGAACGAACGTCATCCCGTGAGCCGTGACACGGGCTCCGCCAGCGAAGCAGGGATAGAGGCGTGCGCGCGATAGCAGACTCTTTCGTTCCCGTTCACGGACTATCTCTTTGTTCTTCTTCGAATCTCGCTTTACTTTTGTCCTTTACCTCGCCTTTATCTTCTTCGTACTTCCCTTTCCACGTTCGACGCTCCGCGTCCTGTACACAGCCCCTGTCCCTCGCCCTCAACCGCCGGCCGTATCACTACTCTTTCGTTCCAGAGAGATATCTACCTGGAAGTGTCCACCATGGGGCCACGTGGGCCACGAAGGCACTTACACGACCTATTTCGAGACCCCGAGAAATAATGTCTCTCCATTGGTGGGCCCGGTGATCGCTCGATTACGGGAGCAACCCGTGAGCTCTACGCAGGCGGCCACCACTTCTGCTATAAAGTTACTGCGAACTACAAAATGCTCAGAGAGCTGGCAACGCCATTATTGTGTCCTAGGATAAGCCTTTGCTGAGATCGATTGTTCCAGGCGATATGTTGAGCTTGAAATGGTATTTCATTTGTTTAAAACCCTTTAGTATGGAATAAAGTAACACGTAAGAATAAAAGTAGGAATAAAATATGAACGTCTTGTGTAAAGATTATAAGATCGGTTAGGGAGTTTCAGATTATTGTAAAATATGCTTTAACAGGAATTTTGAAAGAGTAAGTTGGTGTAAATTACTGTAAATTAGTGGCCCTTTAGTACGGAATAAAGTAACACGTAAGAATAAAAGTAGGAATAAAATATGAACGTCTTGTGTAAAGATTATAAAATCGTTTAGAGAGGTTCAGATTATTGTAAAATATGCTTTAACAAAAAATTTTGGAAGCATATGTTGGTGTAAATTACTGTAAATTAGTGGCCCTCGGATTTTGTAATACATTTTAAGCTGGATACTTCCCTTCGATAATCTATTTTTGTTATAAATAGAGAAAATCCTACTCGTTTATTTCGATAATTAAAATAAAATTATTTATTTTATTAGTAAAATAAAATTAATATTTGACACTAAACGTACCAAGCGGAGAGAAAATGAGCTATACCAAAATTTACTTTGATTATTTTACTAGAAATCAGGAATCACGTTGCCAATTATATCCTTTAATAAATTAACAATTTCCTTCTGAAAATCAGCTCTTATGGTAACAATAAGTATACGTAAAGTGCATGTACGTTTAGTGTTAAGAGCAGCAGTACGGACGTGCTATATATAGGCGTACCATAAGTATCAACTTTTTTGCTCTCTATAAAATAATTACGATCGATAAATAATCGTTGTAATTGCAAAGGTAATGGCACTGCGAAGGGTTAAGTTTAGGCGATTAGACGTCGGCGGTAATTAGGATTCAAGTCCGAGTAACCGGCTCGCGTAACGGGTGAAACAGCCGGGTGATCATCCGCTAATTGTTCCTTCAAACTGCGACAGGCCGGATCCGCGGACGGCAGACACAGGTACTGGATCACGGGCAGAGACTTAGGGGCCGGCGGATTACCATTCTGTAGACCAGTCTGTCCGAAGAAGTCAATCATAACGGCACACGTGCCTCGAACGAGCGACAATTTTGCATTCAAAGTATCGCAATTGCGGCTGATTGCGGCTGCTCGTGCGGAGCTACATCACGGGATCACCGGAAGCAAGCCTGTTATTTGAGGGATAACGTCTGACATATACACTGTGAAAGCTAACGGGTGTTTCATGAGGACGTCTGACTAGTTCACGATGATTTGCGGTCCCTGTGACACCGTAAACGCTCCAGCCTATAGAGAGTCGGAATATCGGACCACAAAAGGGTCTTTCTATTTATCCAGCGGTGTGTGGCATTAATACCGTCGCGTTGTAGTTATCACGTTCTACGTTCGAGGCGGGCGAAAGTGCTTACAGGAACGCGATCTCGCAGAAAAATAACTCATTTTAACGAAGCATTGACCACTGTATGTGGTTGAGTTTGAATCTTGATGGAGAATTTCGAAGAATGTCTGATGAGTGTGATGATTCTTTTTGGTTAATGCTAGGGAGACGTAGCACGTTTAGTCTTCATACTGCGGTCGTTGGGTAATTTCTGACCCGGAGTAATTAAATTGGTAGATTGATTTGTCCATTTTTGGTAACTAAGTAAAATCAATTGCTGGTAGATTAGGGAGAATGGAATGGCTGATAAGTCTGCGAGAAGTACATATTATTAAAAACACTATATCATACTATAATACTATACTATACTATGCTATATACTATATTATATTCTGTACTCTATACTGTTCTATATTTTCTAGAATAGTATACTATGCTATATACTATATTATATTCTATACTCTATACTGTTCTATATTTTATAGTATAGTATACTATACTATACTATATAATGTATACTATATAGTATATTACACCATACTATACTATATTCTCTAGTATAGAATACTATATACTATACTATACTATGCTACACTATATATATATACTATAGTACTATATACTTTATAGTATATAGTATATAGTATTATAGTATATAGTATATACTGTAGCATGCTATGCTAACTATAGTATATTATACCACAGTATAGTTGTAAAAATGATCCGCCTTCCGATGGTTAATAAAATCTACTTCATAAAAATTACAAGTACTTATTTGTTCAAATTTTAAGCAATTTTTAGTATACTGATGAAACAAAATTGAAAAAATTTTTGATAATTGTATCTCTATAACCACAACAATTCTAAATTAAAAAATTTAGAACGTGACGAAACAACGCTTTAAGAATATAACTTTACGACCATGATCACTAGACTCCTGATTTCCATGCGAAATAAAAATAATAAATTGCCATAAATTGCAAGATACATGGATCCTATACGAATGTCTTTCCTTTTTAAATACCCTCAGCAAGTAGACGATATCATTTTCGATATTTCCACCGCGCGAATTTTCACCAACAATCTAAAATGCGCAAAATAAAAGTAATTAACACGCTCCTTAATCCGTCTCCATCATTGCATAGCACCTCCCTCGGGTCACAGGCTTGCATTTAACGCGAAGAGATTCTCTGCTACAGATCGTCATTATGAATCACGTACGATGCGCAAGACAGTAATCGCGTGAAGAGCCGAGAGCGTACAGTTGCGTCACAAGTGGGCCAGCTTTCGACGCGCGTTCTCGTCGATTGCCGGGGTTAATGAGGGGTCGCGGAGCGAAACAACGCCGAGCCCGCGGGCCTCGTTGCCGAAAGAAATCCGCAGCTGCCCGTGGCATCATATTCCGCGTGTTTTCAGCGCGTAGAGCGTTACATTTTTCACTAACACCCGGCCGTGTTCTTTCTCCCCGTGGCGTCGTTTTGCTCCACGGAGCGTGGTGCGCGCGGGGAGGACCACGAAACACGAGCGTCCCGTGGCGAGTCGGGCACAACTCGGCCGAATTCCGGGTAAAAAGCGACGAACAAGGACCGTTCGCTTCTCTGTCCCACTCGGGAACGTTCGGGCCCTCCTCCCCCCTTCCCGGTGACCGTCCCCGAACCCCCTAGCGCGTCCGTTCGTCCCGTTTTCGACGGCCGGGTCGCGCAAGTTCCTTTGCGTGGGGGGGCCTGGATTCCGGGCGAGGCGGCAAAAAACCGTTTTGGGCGACCGGAGGAGCACGAGGGCCCATAAAAAGGGGTCGGCCGGGGCTCGGCATAGTTGTTGCCGTGTTCTAACAGTTGTAACTCGCCGCTTAATGCGACCGACCCGCCGCGAACGGCGCGCGGCGCGTCGGCCGGTTGTCTAGCCCGAAAACCGGTGAAATCGATGCCCGGGCCCCGGCAGATTTACGAGCCGAGCTGGCCCGGATCCGTGAATTACCAATCGGCGCTCGCAACGCGGCCCCGGATCATGAACGTATACTCACCGTGTTTTTCGGTGATCTTCGTAATAGGTGCGATATCGGGGCTTCGAACGAGGAACACGCACTTATTATAATGCCCGGTTCCACCTGCGTAAGTGGTGGATATCGGTAGTGAGTCCTATAATCACCGGACACGCGATTACGGGCACGGACAGTATGACGGACAGATAGATCGACGTGAGCGTGGACGGTGCAATTTAACATTCGCTCGAATTAGTTGATTAACGACGACCGGCGTCTTCGACGACTCTCTCTCTCTCCCTCTCTCTCTCTCTCTCTCTCTCTCTCTCTCTCTCTCTCTGCTGCCCACGGCTCCGCCCCTCTTACACCCTCGCAAACCTTTCCGCCGATTCCGAGGCTCCAGGTTATTGCACGCATCGTGCGGCGGAGCTTTCCGTCAAAAATGTAATTCTTTTTATTAAGATATAACAACGATTATAAAATAATATATGCTGGCATATGGTCTAAAAAAGGACAAAAATTACTCTGGTTTTTGTGAGTTATTTTATGTATATAATACGTGTCTCTTTAATAGATTAGCGACGTAATATCTCGCAAGCTGTTGAAGATATGTAAAAGATGTTATTGCAAAAAGTGTTTAGCACGACGATGTTAATATTTTTTTATGAGTAGAGGAGATTTCAGGGTCACGTTAATTTTATTAAACGGGACCATGTATCTTTTTAGTAACGTTGTAATAGTGGAGTTCATAGTAATTATTAACTTGTAGTTTATAATTTATAACATAGTAATTTATAGTAATTCATAAAGGAGAATGACCGAGTTCAATGGTAGTAAATTGATGAAGATAAATTAGATACCTGTTAATAAATTACAAATTTGAATATTTGTACGAATATATTAAAATGACAATGAATTTTCAAAATTGTTTAAAAACCAGTGTCACCCATATTTTACTGACGCGGCGCTCAACGTGTTAAACAACTGTTAAAAGCGTAATTAATACTGTATCAGTATAGTATTAGTATTGTATCAATGTTATATCAGTATTGTATCAGTATTGTATCAATATTGTATCAGTATTGTATCAATATTGTATCAGTATCGTATCAATATTGTATCAATATTATATCAGTATTGTATCAACATGGTATCAATATTATATCAGTATTGTATCAATATTGTATCAATATTATATCACTATTATATCAACACGGTATCAATATTGTATCAGTATTGTATCAATATTGTATCAGTATTGTATCAACATGGTATCAATATTATATCAGTATCGTATCAATATTATATCAATATTATATCACTATTATATCAACACGGTATCAATATTGTATCAGTATTGTATCAATATTGTATCAATATTATATCACTATTGTATCAACAGGGTATCAACACTATACCCCACAAGAACTACAATACTTCAGAACAACAATCTTAAATACACAATTAAAATAGCTCCGACGCAAAGGGTTAACTCCAACCAACACGCCTCACCGTACAAAACAGCCTCTCCAAAAACATTTTACTAACACCTCGCACTCCTCGCGCGTAATGCAAACGTCATTCACACACAGGCCCGTCTCCTCTACCACAAATATTAATAAAACCCCAAGCTAAAACGAACTACGAACCATGAACAATACGCTAAAATGCTACGAAACGTCGTTTCTCCTTCCGCAGGATACGCGGCGAGTATCCGCAGTCTATTTACAAGCGCTTCCTCTAGGTATATAAAGCTACAGGTGTTTACACAGTTACGACGTCGATAATCCCCGCACGCGATACGCTCGCAGCTCCGTCAGAAACGCAGCCGACACAATGACCCGAATTCTACGATTTATTTACGATCGGCGAACGAGCAGCTCCGTAGCGGCGCCGGATTCCTCTACCCTGTTGTAGCACGTGTTCCCTAATTACTCGCAGCCTCTAGTAATTAATGTAGCGACACGGGCGACCGTAACCAGATACACGTTCGAACATCTAAGGAGGAGGAGGAAGAGAAGGAGGAGGAGGAGGAGGAGAAGGAGGATTCCCAGCGCCGTCACCGAACTCCCCAATAAACTATCCGTTCTTAATTCCGATGCTCCTTAATTCCGCGCGTCCCGGAGCTAGGCTTCTTGTTACCGGAGGCACGAAAATCCGAGACCTTTACGGCGAAAGAAATCATGGGAGTCGTAGGATCCGTTCGGGAAAGGCATCCGACCCTTCCGAGGCTGCCGGAGCCGTCTAACGCCGGCCAAAAACGAACGAAAGAGGCGCGCCGGGCTCCTTTTATAGTCGAGGCGCTTAATTAACATTTCTCGATGACCGCGGGGTGCCCTGCGGGCGCGTCGCGCGTCACTCCCGTTCGCGCTCTCGCGACGTTGTCGCGTTTAGCCCTTTCGCTACTACGGGCCACTATAGTGGCTCTGCATATGATGCCACTTAGGTACTACGGGCCACTATAGTGGCTCTTCATAAGATGACACTGAGGTACTACGGGTCACTATAATGAGTATAATATATATAGTAAGTATATAAGACGTTGCCGGCCGCTGTCACGCTGGCGTGACTTTTGCTCGCCGACGGTTACCGGCCGGCGTCACGTATACGTGACAGCGGCTCAGAGCAGCGACGATGTTTCCGTTATGCTTTTTAGTGGATCCTAGCCGGCTATTTTTAAGCTTAGGATTTTTTTTGGATAACAGCTGGTATGCAATTTAGACGTAAATTATTTTTCCTGTTGAGAGAGCGGCCGGCAAAGTGTTAACACTAAGCAATCTTCGAGGTGTAACGCGACGCCACAAGACTTATACATTAAAATTGTTCTCCTAACCTTTTTTTTTGTAACAAGTGTATATTGTATATTGTATATTGTAAGCGCATGACACCAACGTGGTGTCACCGGACGTCATAGTGTCAACCCTTTGCACTCGAAGCTATTTTAATTCGAAATCCAAAGCATGTTCTGTGATTTCTATTTTATATGATTTATTGCGATCTATGCAAATGAAATTGAGGCTACTCGCAAATACAGTATTTGCAATGTTAATAAATACTTAATGAAAATTAATGTAACGTTGTAATAGCGGAGTTCATAGTAATTATTAACTTGTAATTCATAATTTATAACATAGTAATTCATAAAGGGGAATGTCCGAGTTGAGTGGCAATAAATTTAGTTAATAAATTGAAAGGTTGACAGCTGGTAATAAAAACTGTTTAAAAGAATATGCCTATATAAATCCGATTAAATAAATTAAAATTGTTCATTATATAGAATAACACCAGATCGCTCTGAATTCGTTTCAATAATGAAAATATTAACCCTTTGCACCCCGAGATGCCACTGAATATTGTTATATCACGTTTGAAAATAATCCTTGCATTACCAAATTCGTTCATATTTAACACGTTTTACGCCGACAATCGACCACCAAAATTTTCACAAAATCAAAGCAACTTAATGAATTAAAGCAAAATTGGAAAGTGAACATAGATCATTTTTTTTTCTTTTTTTCCTTTGCACTCGAAGCTATTTTAATTCGAAATCCAAAACATGTTCTATGATTTCTATTTTATACGATTTATTGCGATCTATGCAAATGAAATTGAGGCTACTCGCAAGTACAGTATTCACAATATTAACAATCTTTTAATAAAGATCAACATAAACGAATCTAATATTATTACAAATATTCTGAGAAATACTATACCAATATTTAGTGGCGCCTCTTAGTCGTCACTCGAGTGCAAAGGGTTAAGACGTCGCGGAGTCCGATAAACGTTCCGGCGGACGGCGAGCTCTCCGCGGCGCTCTCCGCTCGAAAACGCTCCGGTCCGCGTGTCGTAACCGCGTTAACCGCGCTCCTCGCTTTTGGTAATGCCGCGCGTAATCGGCCTCGTTAATGAATGACGGCGAGCTGAATGGGGAGAGGCGTCCCCTGGCAATCAATGTCAATCACGTCACCGGGCTTTTTGTGGCCGCGCGTGTGCCGATACCGATCGCCGGCCACGGGATTGCCGTTCCGAAGAAATTAACGCGTGACTTGCTACTTTCGGCCGCGATTAGTTCGATGTTTTCTCGGACCAGGGTCTTGCGCAATCCTGCAACAAGTTCCCGATCGAAGCTCCGCGGATTTCTGCCTGCGGCGATTTAAGAGAACCTATGTTGGATCCCTCTGGCGGTTAGAAATTGAGCTTTGATTTCGAAAGGTACGATCGATTTTCATTTGCGCTGGTGTGTGTGAAGGTATTTCTGGTTGACCCTTTGAACTAGGATTTCTTTCACAGGTGTATTGATTGGTCAGTTTTCTCGCTGAAGATATTATAGCGATTGAAATGATTAGTTCTATATTTTTTTATTTAAATATTTCTAGTAGAGACAATTTTGTAGTAAATAAATTCAGGCATGTATTATAATAAAAATGATAAAATGTGTAAATAGATTCAATTTTGTAATTTTTATAAGATAACACGTGTCAGATATCTTTTGTGCTTGGTAGGATTATTGTTAATAATTTTTATAAGATGGAACGAGACGATTTTTCTCTTCTGACTATGTCTTCGTTTACTTTCTTCTTTAAATTTTTGTTATAGAACAATTGAATGTTCTTTCGATTTAGAAGAAATTAATAATATTTAGTGGATTATGTGTAAGGGGGTTGTTACAGTTCAAAGGGTTAACAACTCGCAAGGGGGTCTGTATTGTTGAACTTAGCTTCCACCGGATTCAGTAACTATTGAAATTGTTTAACATCGATCAACCAACTAATAAGATCAATGGAATCAGATAGCGAGCCTCTATCATTCCTCGCATTCGCAACCCTAACCTTCCTATCATTTACTGCAGTATAATTTTTAACTTGCAGTATAATTTTTATCTTGTCAACAAATCATAAAAATCGGGGAAAATATGCACACCACGTTGTCGATGCTATGAAACACTCGTTAATTAAACCACAATATTGGTACACTAACTGACTCGTTTATAATTAATTGCAATTCTGACAGATGAAACTCGGAATCAGAATAAATATTATACTCACATAATAATAAATAGACAAATCAACCGTAGAAATATAGTTTTCCGTGCCTCGATTTTCTTCCTTATTTACACTAGCATACAACAATATTAACAATATTTAATCAACGATATCACATTAATATTGAATTACGTCCTGGTCCGATCGCTCGCGTATTTATATTCCCTGGCAACCCTCTTTGCACCGGTATAACAGTATCCTAACGGCATTGTCCTCCGGCAGACTCGGATAAACCTGACTCTGGCATAGCTCGTAAAGTAAACCGCGCCGTCAAAATTTGATACTGTCCAGCTGATACAAACGTCCTCCTCCTCCTCCTCCTCCTCCTAGGCACTTTTTCCTCGGCAAAAGTACCGGCAGGCTTCGTAAAAATGTGAAGTAAAAGGCGGGATTTCCGTGGAGAAAAGCGAAAAGTTTGTGGAGGCACGTGTCCCAGATAATCCTAGAACAGAGGGACGAGCCTGAGGAGAGACACTCCCTGCGGTTAGTTCCTAAACACCGATCCCACTCGGGACAGCGGGTTTTACGACAGCAGCGGCGACCGCACATACGGTCGCGGGCCGGCCTGGAAACCCCCGAAAGGGGCCCCGAAAAATAAACTAATAAACCGTCGTTTCACACGCGTTTACTCCGAACGCGGGCCCCCGGCGCGGGAGGGGTCAGCCGGTGCCGGCAATAAACGTGGAAACCCGGTGCGACGCGAAGGAGGACGCGTCGACGTTGCCGGATTTGAGGGATTGGATCAGTCGCTCTTTGTGGACAGGAGGATCTCGCGGCCGCTTTATTGCTCCTACTCTGGGCACACGTGTCGCGCTCCGTGCGCGGAAACGCGTTGTTACAGGGCGGC
>CM052164.1:2089132-2101973 GCA_028455555.1 Augochlorella aurata | reverse complement strand
AACGTGTTTTAGATTTCGAATTAAAATAGCCTCGAGTGCAAAGGGTTAAAGCAGCTGTAAGAAGCCGATAGGTTTCCTGTCCGTCACGCGTTCCCGTTCGTCTTCCGGCACGCATGGTCGCCGCGCAATGACAAGCGTAAAAGGCCGAACGAGGCGACGCTGACATAATGGGCGACGGAGAACCGACGTTCGGCTGTGTTTCAGTTACAAATGCCGTCTATTAAGACATCTGTCGACGGAATCGAGATGCAAGCGTCCCGGGGAAACGCGTTCCTCTCGGTTATGCCCTGTCATGGTGTTCGGTCGCTCCGCTCGGTGCATAGTAGGCCGGATAGAGAAATTCGATGACGTTTGCTTGAAAAATGAACTCTTCAGAATCGATAATCAGACAATTCCTATCACTTTGTAGAGGTCTATGGACCTTAGAAGCGAAGATATTAATGAAACTGGATAAATGTTTTAGTTACTGTGAACATTTAGATTCGAGAATTTTGAAAATAGGATTATATATAATAGATTATATAATATATTCATACTTATTCGTGTTTAGTTAAATGGACTAGTGCAGTTCACATTCAAATTTTCATTTAATATTGACGAAGATCTATTAAATATTTTAAGACATTCAGCCATAGGCTTCAGTGATTGTACATCTTTATGCAAAATCAAAATTGTCTGCACTAGTCTCGAGCACTAGTTCCATTTTTTTTTATTAATTAGAAGTTAGAATCAATACAAATCATTCTTAGTTTACTCTATTTATTTACTCTATCGGACTTTTACTCCGACGAGCATATATACTTTACATGAGAATATACTTTGTATGTAATTAAAAAATATTATATGAACATTATAATATAATATTTATTCACTCCGACGAGCATATATACTTTACATGAGAATATACTTTGTACGTAATTAAAAAATATTATATGAACATTATAATATAATATTTATAAAAATATATTATGATATATTACGGAATATATACAAGCGCTCCGTAGCGGAAGGGTTAATCGTCCACAGTAAAAAGTAATTATTTCTGTAAATATTTCTAGTGAAAATTTCAATAGTGCAATATCTTCAACAACTCAAAACTTACAACAGAACGTCACTAAAATTCTCGATCCGCTGTGCGCCGAAGCTGCTGTCATTAGCCACGGATCGATCTCTCGATCACCGCAGGTGCTCCGGGGACAACCGAGATCCGAAGGTGCGGTCGCGATCCAGAAAAAGAAAAAGAGAGAGAGAGAAAGAAAGAGAGAGTTCTCGCCGCCGGTGTCGATTTTCAAAAGCGGAGCACCGTTCGCGATTTCGTGCGAGCGGGAAAAAGGCGAGGGCCCGGCGAGAAAGCGGATATTATTTTACAGGCCGGGCGGGGCGGCGTTAAGCCGCGCCCTCATCCCCCTCTCGATTCACGAATTTAACGTTTCAGCGCGTTTACAGCGATTTCCTTTCCCCCGCGTCCGTGTCCGCATACGCGTCCGCGTGTGCGTGCGCCTCTGTGCGTGCTCGAAATTAAAAAGGGCTCGTCCCGGGCCGGCGAAGCCACACGCGCGCGATTCGTTTTGAAAAGCTCGCCGTGCCGATTGCTTGTTAGCTCGAAAACTCCGTCTTTTGTGACCGGCGCGTCTTTGTTCCGCCATTCTGCGATTTAATTTGCTAAAAGAACCGCGGCGAGAATGTTGCTGAACGCGCGATCGCAATCGGGGCCCGTACCCAGCGTCCGTGAAAAGTCGTGGGACCGAAGGGTCGGCCGTGTTTGTATCAAATAAAAGCGCCACCAATTTAGAGACGCGGTTTCCGCCTTTGTTCGCCACCTCGTTCCTCCGCGCCGGTGCCTCCGCGATTGCAACTATGCGTCGGACCACTCTCTCTCTCTTTCTCTTAGCTCGTAGGTCGCAGCTGAATTTCGCCAGACGGAATCGATAAACCGAGGTTCGCGGCTCGATGCGGGGTCGGCTCGATGGCGATCTACGAAACACGCCCAGCATTTTTGTGGACTGCAGCCAGCTCATTGACCGAACAATGTCGGCCGGTATTGCGCGTGGGTGATCGGCTGCGTAATACAGGGTGTTCGAGCGAGGATATCGGGTGTTCCACGGACAGGGGTCTCATCATAGCCGGAGCAACCTTACCCGTGAAATTTGTCCTTCGGTTTGCCGAACCTAATCCAGCGAGGCGGCTCGCTACCGTTCCAGAAACTGGCGGCTAAACGGGAAGAAAACGAGCAAGAAGTAGACCAAAAGGGTGTTCACTCGTCCGAGGTGAGGCGTCCCGACGCGACGCTCCTTTCTGCGGGAACACCGTGGGCCCCCCTCCCGCCCTCCCTTCTTCCGCGGCTCCCCGGGTGCCGAAGATCGAATTACCCTGGGGTTTCCAGGAGCCACGCCATTGGTCAGGAACGGCCGGTGTCAAAGGAAGGAGATCCAAGGAGGAGCGTGTACGCGCAAAAGGGCGGCTTGCGTGCGAACAAGGTTATGCTAATGTTGCACTCATGGTGCGGTGTGCGAGCGTATGTGGGCCACGAGCTGGGCCCTCGTGTGAGTGAGCCTGCTCCGCGCGCACTATACCGGGCTCCGGTGTCTAACCTGCGCCCTGTCAGAAGGCGCGGTAAGTGGCAAGATGCAGGAGCCGGCGCGCGGGTGGAGACCAGCCATAACTTCTCCGGCTGAAACTAATTACGAGCGTGGTATTTAGACGGCGGCCGCGCTACCTTTTGTTTAGACGAAATCTCATTTGAATACATTACCCGCAGCGGCAAGGCGCTTCCCCCCGGCTGTTCCGACGCGCTTCGGAATATATCGATCAGTACGCCGACTCTATTCCCCTATTGCCTAACGCACACACGCCCCGCCTCCCGCGTCTCCTTTTCTTTTGTATTTCGCCCCGGCCGTTGTTGCACGAATTTTCTAATTAATCGATCGCAGATAAAGCCGCCGAATGCCACCGGCCGGATCATAATTTATACCCTTTCACCCGGGAGACCCGATCCTTGTCTACATCGCGCTTGCAAATTGCTGAGGCGCGCGGGAACGAAGAACGGAGAACCATGGGCGACCCTCTATTGGTCTTTTGGAGGAGCTGCTGTACTATTTTGGGGGTTACTTTGGAATCGCCGATGATTGAACCGTTTATTTTGAAAGTGGTACGTCTATTTTATATTTATTAAACTTTTTATTTAGTTAATACTTAACGCTAAACGTACCGGCGCTTTATGTATACCTATTCTTATCATAAGGGATGATTTTTGTAGGGGTGATTTTCAGAAAGAAATTCTTTATTTATTAAAGGAAAAAACTCCTGATTTCTAATCAAATAATCAGATATATATTTTAATTCCTACATCACTGGTTTCACCTTCATTTTTAAGTAAATTTTATAAGGGGTCATTGACCCCCGCTTGAAATCATCAATGATTGAATCGTTTATTTTGGCAGATATCACATGATTTGTGATTAACTCAATGTAAACTTTTTATTTATAACTAGTTGATACTTAATACTAAGCATACCAGCGCTTTACGTGTACCTATTTCTTGCCATAAGGGATGGTTTTTGTAGGGGTGATTTTCAGAAAGAAATTCTTAATTTATTAAAGGAAATAACTCCTGATTTCTAATAAAATAATCAAGTATATATTTTAATTCTTACATCACTGGTTTCGCCTTCATTTTTAAGTAAATTTTGGAAGAGATCATTGACCCCTGCTTGGTACGTTTAGTGTTAATTAGTTAAGTTTATCAATACTTGTTGCGCTAGCTGGAATTAATTTTCGTTGAACAAACAGTAATAAATACTATAGAAGATTAAGCAGGAAAAACAAAATTTATTAAACCTTTCTCAAAGTTTAGATGTATGTAACACAATAATATGTTTTAATATTATGTAAAACTGAAAGTAATAAATAAATAGCTCTGGTAAATTTGTAATAATTGTGTTAAGTTTTCGAAATATGTAATAATTGTGACGAGTTAAGTGTTTAAAATTTTTAATAATTGTGTCAAGCGTCATCTGTTTAAAGCTTGTAATAATTGTGCTGCTATATTCAATTAAACATTGTATTAATAATAAATAATAAATCAATAATAATAATAAAGCTCTCTGATTCTATATTTATATCAAGTTTTAGTAAAATATCAAATGACCAGCGTGAATAATAATATAATATAATACATATAGTATAACATAATAATAATAATAATAATAGTAATAATAATAGTAATAATATAGTAGAATTTATATAATATATCAAGTTTGAGTAAAATATCAAATGACCAGCGTGAATAATAATATAATATAATACATATAGTATAACATAATAATAATAATAATAATAATAATAATAATAATAATAATAATAATAGTAGTAGTAGTAATATAGTAGAATTTATATAATATATCAAGTTTGAATAAAATATCAAATGACCAGCGTGAATAATAATATAATACATATAATGTAACATAGTAACAATAATATAGTATAACACATATAATATACCAAGTTTTAGCAGAATATCAACTGACCACAATATAATATAACAATAATAACATAGTAAAATACATACAATACACCAAGTTTTAATAAAACATCAACTGACCAGCGCGAAAAGTCGAAGCAGAACCAGCTCGGCGCAACATTAATAAAAACAACAACTCCACTCGTCGTCGACGTAGCTCGTCGATTTCGAAATGTATCTCTTCACTGCAGCGGATCTCTGTTCTACGCGGAAACGAAGCGAATGATCGAAAACCATCTGGTTCTACACCGGTAGAAGAATACATATTCGCAGACTTTAGATTTCCTGAACGTAGAACGGAGTTAAGGTTTCCCGAGAATCGAGGCGGAAGAGCGATATCCCGGGCGAAGTCCGCGGAGAAGAGTTCGATCGTGCCGGATTGCGTCTGGAAGTGGAGTAGTACGTAAATCGGGGCGGCGTTCCGCGGGAGTCGTGAAAAACACAGAGAGAGAGAGAGAGAGATAAATAGCGTAACGGTGGGTTTCTTCGAAGCGCACGTGTTCCAAATCATAGCTCCAGCGGAACGGAACAACTAAAAGCCAACTTGTACGCGCGGTGGCCGTTCGGAGCTCGCTGTATATTCCCAGTGTCCTCGTGCATAACCCGGCTAAGTAAACCGAGCCCACGTTCGGGTCGTAAACGCGTTCGCAGTGGCGTAGCCAACGACACGAAGCTCGGCAGCGAGCTCGGCAGCGAGCGGCGACGCGACAGCGCGCTGCTATTAATTGCTCCGGCGAATCGGTATCAACGGAACAGGCCATTGTGCCAGGTTTCGAGGAGCGCTCGCTGCCAGTGCTCGTCCAGCAATTTAATTAAAGAGCGAAATGATCGCGCAGCACCACAATTAAGACAATCGCTGGAGTTAATCCCTCCGCGGCGCATAATTACGCGCGCGGATATTTAAATTCTCCGTCATATGTATAGTCTAAGGGCTAGGCATTCCTGAGTGGCCGGGTCCCGATAGCCAATCGGGGATCACTTCAACAAATGCAAAGTAGCCAGAACACTAATTAGAAGGCTGGCCGGCTCGAGGGGGGTAAACAGGTTTTCGCATGTTCAAAATAGATTAGGCTTATCCTTCTATATATCCGGCGCGGAACCTTGTTCTTTCTGCGGTTCGAGCCGCTAAAATTCCAACCGATTCCCGCGGCGGACCCTGCCGGCCCGCTCGGCATTTCGCAGTGCCACTTTAAATCGCTACCGTGCACCGAAAACCATCGCAACCCGGCAGCCACTTCGAATCGCTGCTTCTTTGAAGCCGCTCGAGATAACCGTGCCGCGATACCGATCCCCGGGACACCGTATTTACTATTTAGGTGCCACCAACGGAATCTTCCTTATGGCATTTCGAATCGAAAACGGCGGAAGCCCCGGCAAGAAAAATCATTTCAATTATTCGAATATTTTAATTGCGACATGCGTCTCCGCTTCGACCCTGATACCACCGTCGAGCCAACGGCCGACCGGTTTCCGATCTTTTATTTCGCGATTAGCGAAATTCTACGAATGCTTGCGCGGGGGTTTCGATTCGGAATTGCCTGCCAGAAAGTGTAAGATATTAAATTGCCGCGTGGGCAGCGCGGTGGAACGTTCGAACGTTCAGCGGGATGATGAGGGCCAATTTTGTCTACGCTAGGGGATGATTGTATCCTTTTCTGATGCAATATTTGCCATTGTTCTTTTTTATATGTGCTCAATTTTATTATTTCTTTTTATATATTAAATATGTATTGGAATTTATAATATTAAAATCTACAGTAGATCATGCGGTTAAATTTGAAAATAAATAATAACAATAATGGTAAGCTTAAAGTAAAAGTACTATGTAGACATTTTTATAATTTTATTGATTTTTAACGTTTATATTGATAGATCCTTTGTCTATTTCTGAGCCATTATAATTAAAATGACAATTATTGCAATTATAATTGCGGATTTTTATGAAAAATAGAAATGTTCGGAGCAGATATTAAATAAAAATAAATTGTCTCTTTTAATCATTTTCGCGATGTCAAAAATAGGTTATTAAATGTTATTAAATTGTTCTTACGTCGAAAATGAATCGCACAGTCATTAGAAAAATTTAGAGATATTATCAGATCATTTGCAACTTGTTACAATTATTAAAGAAAGAAAGGCATTATCAACTAATTTATATTCCTTACAATTAACTTAAACAATTCTTCCTTTATATAAACTAATTACTAGTTACCTGATGTCTTTCGTCAAACATTTCCTTTTAAAAAATAACAATCAACCGCTTGTTCACCATCGCCGAAGATTCCATTAAAAATATTTTTCCGTAGAAAAACCGGTCGCGAAATATCGGTCGTCGAGTACCGAAACGCGGGCCCCGAGTATCCGAATTGAATTTCGCGAGGTTAATGGGAGCGTTGTTGGGAAAGGTCGCGGAAGATGGACGCGGCGCGTTCGTTGTTTCGAAACGTGTGCCCCGCGGAGCGCGAAACGATGCGGCGTCGACCGGTGAAAGGAAATCGCGTTATCGACGAGCACGCTCGCTTCCGGACATTGTGCGCGGTCACGCCGTGAAGTTCTCTCGGTGGAACTGCGGCAGGTGAGGTCGCCCCTTAAACGTCCGTTAAACATCCGACCGCTGGAGCCGGCCGTCCACCGGGTCTATAATTATTTTCTATTCTCAGTACCGTCTGCGTAGATACGCAGCTCGATAAATAACCAGGAAGCCCGGCGTAACTTTGTGCCCGGTGCGAATCGGTCTCCGGCGAACCGATGATTATCCGCGTACCTCCTACCGATCCTCGACCGATTATCAGTCGCCGTTCAATCAGCGGACGGTCCGGTCGTTATCGGTTCGCGTACGTGCAGCCACGCGGCCCGGCCCGCGAAAAATCGGCGCTCGACTCTCATTCAATTAATCGGCGCCGGTGATTGCGGCTGGGAAACGGTGCGATTCGTTCATGATCGTTAATGCGAATTCCTCGCTGACCCTGGACATTCAATTATTAGGTGCGCTAATTAAATCCCGGAATTTCCTCTATTTGGTTACCCGGCCGGCCGGCCCACAAGTTCGCGCCTCTTGCTGTTCCCGTTTCCTTTCACGCTGGAAGTACCTGATTACTCAAAATTATTGGTGGTACCTTATCATTATTATAAAATCATTTTATATATTGTTATCAAATTATTTTTAATATTATTCTAACGGTATTTTAAATATCAGTTTAAAATTATTTTAAATATTATAGAACTATTTTCAATATTATTGTAGAATTATTTTAAATATTATTATAGAATTATTTTAAATATTATTAGAGAACTATTTTCCATATTATTATAGAATTATTTTCACAAATATTATTATAAAATTATTTTCAATACAATATTTTAAATTAATATAATAAAATATTATTATATAGTCGACTTGAATAAGAAGAATAGAATATAAACATTCACTTGACAATTAACTTTTTTCTCAAATGTCGCATCAGAAAGCTTGTTATTTTTAGATAAATTGATCATTGATTCCTAAATAATCTTTTTACAAGTGCAGATGGAAGCATCGGCAATTTTATAATTTAATAAATATTGGAAATTGAACTAATCCAGAATATATTCGCATAAATACATTTTTATAAAATTAAATGCAAACACTAAAAAATTATTCCAGTAAACACTTATTTAAATATTGAATTTTTCGAATAAAGAATTGTTCAAATAAACAATTATACGAATAATTCGAATAAACAATTACACGAACAGTTCGAATAAATAATTATTCGACTAAAAAATTGCTCGATCGAACAATATATCAAACAAAGAATAACTCGAATACATAAATAAAATAATTTATGAACAACGAATGACTGTTATTCGAATAAAGTATTCGACAAGAAAGTATCCATTCGCATAATCGTCTTAGATGAATATTTATCGGAAACAATTCGGACAACCCGTCTTCCCAAGGTGTCGGCTGCGTTATCGTGCACATGTGCTCGATGCAGCTGCGAACTTAAATTACACCGAACGCGTTTGTAGTTGTTTGCGACCAGTTGAAAACGATTTCAATCGCTGTCTGTACGTCGCCCTTCAACCGCATCTGATAGCTAACTAATGAATCCTCTCTTGAAAGATGGTAGTTATCGTCTTCCATCTTTCCGAGTGTTTTACCTTGTACGCCAGCCGGACGGTGTCGAAGACAACGAATCGCGTAACCCTATTTATCTCGAAGAAGTCATCCCCTGTTAATATTTCTCCGGCGATGCCGGGTCATTTCTGACAATAAAAACTTCCGCCCCTCTTTTCGTTACCTTTGAGGTATAGTAATTTGGCTCGAGTCAAATGTGACGTCAAATGAGACTTTCAAACTGTTAACCCTAGAACGACCCCTCTCTATTTTTCGGTATAAGTGACATTATGGGGTTGGGGGTGACTCAAATTGAAATTTTAGTAATCAAAATATTATTATCTAAATAAATATATAATTAAATTTATAACTAAATATTATCTAAAATATCATTATTTAGTGTTTATTTACACGTTTGCAGACAATTTAAAAATGTCGTGGGCTCACCGTCAACCCTAAAGGGTTATTCTAAGGTTGAATGAATTACTTAATCGCTAGAATAAAATGTTTATAAACGTAAATAAATGTAAATAAATGTAGTGTATGTGTTTAAGGTTGTGTAAGAGTGGATTGAAACAATAAAACAGTGGCGTCCGAACCATAAAAGAATAGAAGCAGCATACTATCACCTAACTTCCCATCTCACCTCCAAAAACAACATAAATATTGCAACAATATCGATTTGTTTACTCCCCCCACAATCTTAATCCTGTCATTAACCATTACATCATCCATGATTTACAACATACACGATTTCCATCACCGCATATTACATAATCGACGATTCACAACATGATACAGTTACAACAACTAACATTACACAGCAAGCTATACCGCAGCCAAATAAATAAATCAATAACATCTGTCCAGAAAATAGCTGACAATGTTAAAACCGAGCCGAACGAGTTCGCGCGAGGGACCGAAAGGCGAGCGCAGCCGTTTCGAACAGCGAACGTGGCCGCGAATTAGTAGCCAGAGGGATCGGCGCCTTTGCCCAGTCATTGTCCCTCGTATTAGAAAGCCGAAGCTGAATACCGATCGCGAGCCATTCGGCGCGGACGTATATACACACGGTGTCCCGGCGGAGTGTATATAAAGCAACATTTATTATTGCTCTTGTACACGTTAGACGCGGTACGCGGAGCGTACAGCCGGCCCGAAAGAGAGCGAGAGTGACGCGGGGAACGGGAGACAATGAGCCGGATAAGGAGAGACCGAGAGAGAGAGAGAGCCGATCGAGGGTTCGAGGGAGAGCAGAGAGCGGCAGAGAGCCGACGCCGCTGCTGTTGCTGCGTGGGGAATGAATAGTTGTAAACGCGGGCGCGAAAGGTCTCTCCTAGAAGCCGAGCCCCCTATTGTTTCCGCGTTCGGAGGCTCGTTCTCTCGGCCGCGCGCGCGCGCGAGCACACACACATGTATACACAAACGCGCCGGGAGAAATCGCCGGATAACGTATGCACTGCGCCGGGCAAATATTTCGGCTGACCTAACCCTTCCGTCTCGGATTAGAGACTGCTCCGTGGAACGGCGGGCTTTGATCGCCATCGATTACCGGCGGAGGGTGCCGATGTACATGGACACTGCGTAGCCGGACTGTTCCAGGACACTGTTCCTAGATTACGAGACACTCGCGCAAATACTTTCCTACGCTCGCCGTGCATTTCGGTGTTGCGTTACGTTTGCGCAACGTGGTTTATTGGATGTCGCCCGGTCGCACAGGATCCAGGAAACTGTGGGGGTGTCACGGATTTCGGAATGCTCGCCGCTCGGAATGTTAGGTCGCGTCTGGCGTGCCCGCGGAGACAGTCGGCGCTAAGACAAGAGATTACGTGATTGTAGAGCGTTGCGATTTGTCACTTTTCCGAGCAGTCGATCTTGTCGGCTAACGAAGATAAAATGTCTTCTGGGTATTCGGGTTCCTACCATTTTCTGTTATTGATCGAGGTGCCCGGTTATCTGCTAATGCTATTTATTAATTTGCTGTTTTCCAGGGTGTTTTAAAATATCTTAGAAATTATTTCAAAATATGTATCTTAGAAATTATTTTACTTGGAAAATTATTTTAAAAGATGTATCTTGGAAAATTATTTTAAAAAATGTATCTTGGAAAATTATTTTAAAAAATGTATCTTGGAAAATTATTTTAAAAATTGTATCTTGGAATATTATTTTAAAAAATGTATCTTGGAAAATTATTTTAAGAAATGTATCTTGGAAAATTATTTTAAAAAATGTATCTTGGAAAATTATTAAAAAAAATATTCCTTTGACGAAGCGTAAATTAATAAGTAAATTAATTACGAGTAAATATAATAATATTTATTTACTATATTTATTATGTTTACATTATTTACTATGTTTACTATATTTATATTTATTTCCTAAGTTCACTATATTCATATTTATTTACTATATCCACTATATTTATATTTATTTACTACATTCACTATATCTATATTTATTTCCTAAATTCACTATACCCATAACATAAACATAGTAAAATAATAATAAATACAGAAAAAGAAAAAAGAATGCAAAGAATCAACCGATCTCAATCCGTCGCTGGCAATCGACGGTAAATATCGCGACCCATGCGAGCAGAGATCGAGTTTTTCCAGGAAACCTAACGCGTTCTTATTTATTCACTATCGCGCATCGAAATTCTGTGTTGACCCCGCGTGTTATCAACGCGAGGCACGATAGCGGCGGACGAAATACGATTTCCAGGCTCGCGAAAATTCGCGCCGCGTCGCCGGTAAATCCGGTACACTCCGGCGAGGCCAGGGAACAAAGCGATACTGGGCCGCCTACGTGGCGAGCGTGCACCAACCAAGACCGAAATGTGTATCATTGACTAACGACCGTCGATACCAGCTATCGTCGCCAACTCGAATCGAAGGAGCTACCGAGACGGTCGGGAGCCCCGTCGCTGCATTGTCGGTAGCTCTCGCGGAATCGTTATCGGTCCGAGCCGAGATACATAATGCGTTCGGTCTCGACGGCCGATTGCAGTTTCTCTTCCGAGACAGATTTCGCCGGGGCGAGGGGCCACTTTTGCCGCGTCGTCGTCGCCGACTGTAAATCCAGTCCGGCAGGATCGCAGGAATATTCAAAATGGAGTACGCGGCTCCTCGGACTTGCCGATTCTTCGCGGGCGATTATGGTCGCTGCTTTGGACTGGGTAGACTTGGCGGAGCGTTGGCATAGTTCTAAATAGAGAGACGAGCTTAGGTGACACGTTGACGACTGTAAATCTAAACCAGCAAAATCACAGGAATATTCAAAATGAAGTTACCCGACTTGCCGATTCTTCGTGGACGATTATGGTCGTTGCTCTTAGCTGGCTAGACTTGGCGGAGCGCTGACATGGTTTTAAATAGAGAGACGAGCTTAGGTGACACGTTGCTGACTATAAATCCAATCCGGCAGGATTGTAGGAATATTCAAAATGGAGTACGCGGCTCCTCGGACTTGCCGATTCTTCGCGGACGATTATGGTCGCTGCTTTTGGCTGACTAGAATCAGCGGAGCTCTGAGATGGTTTGAAATAGAGAGACGAGCTTAGGTGACACGTTGCTGACTGTAAATCTAGTCCAGCAAAATCACAGGAATATTCAAAATGGAGTTGCCCGACTTGCCGATTCTTCGTGGACGATTATGGTCGCTGCTTTTAGCTGGCTAGACTCAGCGGAGCTCTGACATAGTACTAAATAGAGAGACGAGCTTAGGTGACACGTTGAATTGTTTTAGGAAAATTGAAGAAGTTCGGATTACATCAAGGTTATTTATAGAAAATAGAATTATTCAGCTTCTTTCATAAAGGGAGGTCAAAGAATAATGTAAATGCTCCTTCATTGTCTCTTAATTTGTAAAGAGAAATGGATAATTGGGTAGAGTTTATTGTATTTCCAATTACTAATAATTGATTCATTGATCTAGATTGCATTAAAATCTTGTTTCCTTTTTTTCAAGCGAGTAATTGAGCTTGCTAAAAAGCTGCCGGTAGATAGTATTAAATTTTACACTAATATTACATTAATTATTTTGCTGATTTACATTATATTCCTAATTAACGTCACACTCATATAGTGCGTAAGAATAACATTACTGTTTCTCAACTGTCTTCAATCGATTTTAAACACATATATGAATACGATTAAACTACATAATATTGAAAAATAATTTGAAAAATGAACAATAGAAAATACACTGTACAGCAAAGA
>CM052164.1:2015284-2025870 GCA_028455555.1 Augochlorella aurata | reverse complement strand
CGCGGCCTCAGGAGCCGTCCTCGCGGCCGTAAACGCGAATAAACGTGAATGCGGGGATGATTTAGAAGCGCTTCACCAGGGAACGACGACACCTCGGACACCGGCATTCGGCGCGGCTAACGAATGCATTCTCGCGGCTCGCCGCGAATCGGTAGCGATAGATAGGCCATCACTCTTCGGGCTATTCTCTCTAAGATCGGCCGAGATTCATAGGGATCTCAGCCGCGACCGGAGCCGCGCCGATCGATCGACCTTTCGGCGTTGAATGGATCCGGCGCCGCGGGTTTCTTGGTCGCGGGGAAAAGGATGACTTCGCGACAAAAGAACAAAAGGGCCCCGGGCATAAACGCGGGGTATTCCTATTCGAGCCGCGTCATTTGTCAATATTACCGGGGACACCTGCGACACGCAGCTTTTCTATGATCCTCGCGCCGGCGTCATTGAGATGCAAATCCGATGCTAACACGTATCAGTTTTCCAACGGGTTTGATTAATGCGCGGCCGCCGCGGTTTTTCAACGAGGACCGAGCCATCCCCGGCGTGTCCCGCGAAGGAGGTGGCGACCTCTGCGGGCCGCGATACCAAGCAGCGTCCATCAGCATCGCCGGAAAGAATTCCTGAACTATGCGACCGCTGTTCGAGGGCATAGGTACTGCCGCGGTGGTAGGGGCTGGCACAGGCACCTAGTAAATACCTGTACTAGCCAAGCAGGTCCACTTCGAGTCAAAGCCTGCCTCTGCTTCTCCTCTTCGGCCTCCGCCGCTTCTCTCATCCACCTCCGACGCTTACCGTTAACAGCACAGCCTACACGACGCTGACATACCGCCGTGTAGCCGGGGCCCTGGACTATTTTCAGTTTAACGTTGGAGGCGTCGATTTCCTCTCGACCATTCTTCGGGTTTTCCTCTTTTAATGGCTGCTGCATAGGATAGTGCTGGGCATTATTCGGATCAAATTAAGTAATCGCTATTCGTTATAAACCCTTCTGCTAGTCGAAATATTCGTTATTTCTGGTGTTCGTTATACGTTTGGTGAATCCTTATTCGTTTTTTATTATTCGTTATTTATTATTCGTTCGTTACTATTCGTTAGTAATTATTCGTTGGATATTTTTCGTTATTTCTTCTTCGTTAGTTATTATTCGTTAATTATTATTCATTATTTATTTTTCGTTATTTATTATTCGTTCGTTACTATTCGCTAGTAATTATTCGTTGGATATTATTCGTTATTTCTTATTCATTAGTTATTATTCGTTAATTATTATTCGTTATTTGTTATTCGTTCGTTATTGTTCGTTGGTAATTATTCGTTAGATATTATTCGTTATTTCGTATTCATTATTTTTTATTCTTTATTTCTTATTCATTATTTCTTATTCGTCATTAATTATTCGTTGTTTCTTATTCGTTATTTATTAAACGTTATTTATTATTCGCGTGTAATCCTGCAGAAATGCGATGCTTAACTAACGATAAAGTAACGAATAATATTAAATTTATTTCTTAATCGCGAGTGACGAATATCTCACATTTATTTCTTATTTGCAAATAACAAGTTTAACTTGAATAACGTTACTAGCAACCAACAACTAATTAAGCTTGTTAGTTATCCTAAACAACATTTGTTCAACACTGTCATGGGATACATAAAAATGACGGGTTACAAATTTCTTAATTCATAAATTATTATATTTTAAAGCTACATCTACGTATTATTTATTCAATGAATTTCTTGCTTGGAAAAATATCACAAAAATTCGATCGAATATCTTCACTTTGATAAAGTTACGTGAAATGATTAATACTTCGTAAGCCTAATATTAAACTCTCCTGTGACATTTACGGGAAAAAGAGAAGTTGGATAAAGCTGAGGAAGGCCTCGTTAAGGAAATTCTTTTTAGGGTATCACGCGTTTCGTGTCTGATACGATATTGATTTTCTTTGGAAAGTAAACAGTGCTTAGTCATTGCATACAATAGTCTTCTTTTAACACTGTCAGTAAGCCAAAGACTGCTAGGACTTCTCTTCGAGCGTGAAAAATAATCTTCAACTGTTAGAGGTATTCCATATTCCATCTGATATTCCATGCCGACGACTAGGTCGATTCCGATCTTGCGCGATTATGATTGTCACTCTAGAATTAACGCACATTTCGAGCGTACGTGATCACTATAGGCAATTATTATCCGTCTTAGCCACTTTAGCTGTAAATCTGAAATAACATTTCTGATTCATAGTATTTCCATTTTATATTTCATTCAACAATTACACTTCTAACAATTTATTAAGTCCAAAAATTGATAATATAAAAATTATCTTGAAACGTGATACAACAATTTTGGTGGTGCTTCAGAATCACCACTCGAGCGCAAAGGGTTAAAATCATAATAACATTGGAAGAATTTAAGGATATTTTACATTGCTATCAATTTCATACGAATATTAAAACGGACATTACTTTTAATTGCAATTAATAAAGTAAAATATAAATGAGTATAATAAGTAAAATATAAATATATCTCTAATATACGTTGCACAGAACTAAATTAAACAATTTTTATTTTGCACAAAGTGCATTATTCTATAACTCTGCACCGCAGAGCAGACTCATCACTGCTCGTCCTTTAAATTAACAAATTAAAAGCAGACGCAGGAAGAAAAAAATAATGCTCGTGGCATTATTATACCTAACAAATAAAACGATCCTAGTATCTCACGACGTCCAACCTTCTCGCTCCAATAGCACCACAGAGCAGCCTCCACCCACAGCATCGAAACCGCCTGAAAATCCGCGCGCACGCGCCGAATAAATAACAAGCTCATTGTTATCCAGCTCGCGAGGAAAGCGCGAGCAGACAATCGCGCGAGGAAGCGCGCGTATCGCGTAAGGATTGCTCGCGTTGGGGAAGCGTAACGGATCCGGTAGGCGAGTTTCGCGTCGACGACAGAGACTGCTCTCCGAAACGGCGTATCTCCCAGCGGCGCGTTGGCAGCCAATAGAGCTTGTCACCCGAAGAGGCGTAAACGGGGCGGCGGTGCAGCGGGGCGGCGGGGCCCGGCTCGTTCGTATTCGCGACGCGAAGAACACGGTCTGACTCGGGGCCTGACGCGGCGCAGCAAAAGGGACAATCGCGAGACAGGCCGGGGACAGAGCGCAGACGTGTCCGGTTGCGCAACCGTGCTGTGCGCGCGAGAATATCGGCGTCCGGTTGGCTAAGGTTCGCTCCGTGCCCGGTTAAAACGCGATTATTTATGTCCGCGGTGCGCGTACGCGCGAGCCTAAGTGGCGCGCGGGCTGAAAGAGAGCTTAACTAACCTACCGTACTAGAAATACGCCGGGTTTCGCCCGCGTAGTGTCACTCGCTCCGCTGTGTATAACGAGGCGACATACGGCGCGACCGTGTCTGAGCGCGACGACATCGACGTCGACGACGGCGACGCTAGAAATCGCGTCCTCGTCCGCTCCCCATGGGGGTTGCTCGTCCATGCGTGCGTACTCTCGCCTTGCCCTCGATCCCGCGCACGCACACACCTAGCCATTGTTGCGCCAATCTGGATACCACCCGATGCACGCGTTCGGAAATGCATAGTTGTACGCGCGCCGAGAAAAAGACAGGCTCGAGGGAGAGCGCGCGCCAGAGAGAGAGACAGAGAGAAAGAGAAAGAGAGAGAGTGAGAGAGAGAGTGAGAGAGAGAGAGGAGCCGAGTCCCGAGGGGGTGGGACGCAGGGACGGGGTTTTAGAATAAGACTGAGAGTAGGGGCAGATAGAATGAGGATAAGAGGGGAGGTTAGGAGGGGGCAGCGGATGAAAGAGGCTCTCGTCCAACGCCAGGGGTGTCGCTAACAAGACACGCACCCCTACCACATTGGGGGGTACTAGGAGCACGCGTGCACACGCACGCGAGCCCTGCGTCGGTCTGCGAGAGCATATTGCTCATAACTCGTATCTCGCAGCCCAGCTAGAAAGTACGTGCACGCAGCAGCTCGACGACAGCCATCCCCTAATGACTTATTAGCAGCCGCGCGTTAGTTAACGACGCGACAGGATTACTCGGCGCATTGTGACGCGCTCTTTCCCTCTTTATTCCTGCTTCCTACGAGCCCGCGCTCCTTTACCACTCCGAGTTCTTCCGTTTCTTCTACCCTCTGTTTCCACGACTGCCCCTGCCCCTCTGTCTTCGTTCCTCTCGAGATCCTCCGCACCCTTTCATCCTCCTCCGTGTCCTTTCCGGCTTCTCCTCGGCCTTCTCTCTCTCTCTCTCTCTCTCTCTCTCTCTCTTCCTGTTCGCGCCAGCCTCCGCCGCTCCGCTCTTCTTCCCGTTCAACCCCTCCTCCTCTCTCTCTCTCTCAGCCCTTCTTTCTCCGCCGTTCTTCTTTCTCTCCCTCTGCGGTTACCATGCCACACGCGCGTTTCCACGCGGCACTCGGCCGTTTCCACGCAGGTAAGCACAGCACGCAGACGCCGAGGCAGCAGCGACGCACTCGCCACTCTCGTCGTGTATGCGTGGCAGACTCTGAAAGGAGAGAGGCTGCAGTCATTTCTCGCATCCATTAGGGAAATTAATGATTTTTAATTTTCACTCCCGCGGGTACGCGAGAAGCCTCGCCTTTGTGCCGCGACACCGGCGCTCTTTACCGCCGGGTTCCGGGCATCCAGCTTCCGCCTGTCGCCGGCATGGACAGCGGGAAGCCTTTCGAGCAACCCGGAAACCCGCTGGATGCTGTTGTCGCTGACTGTGTTTTATTACATATTTTATTGCGTATTTTGTTGTTATAATCGATCGTCTCTTACACTGATAATATTTTACGCTGACGATGGTAGCCACGGATGCTTGTCTAATAACTAAAATCAATATCAATTTCACGTGTTTTGCGTCTTTTTAACTGAGAAATTGAATTGTTGTTACTACAAATCTAGTTACAAGAGCCTATTTATTTTACACAGCGTGCAAAAATCGTTTCTCTCTTAGAATGTATCGTTAACGCTTTGATGTGGGAGACGCTTATTTTTTGAAAGCTTCTGAAATTCATTTTTATTATATTAGATTCGGAGAAATTGAATTTTATTTATTTTTTAGTATTCGAAGAGTAGAAATATTGTTATAGTTTCGTTAATCAAATTACTGAGATTTTGAGGGAAGTTTTGGAGTTGATATTTAACTTTTTGAGGTTAGGTGCGTTAAAAACTGTGGGATATATTTTAAGTTTTTAACTTATCGCAAAAAGTTGAGGTTACTCGTGGTCATAGAGTTTAATATTTTATTTGACGTTTTTCATTCAGTTGACAATGCTGCGCATAAATAAGTTATGTTTTATTCTATTCTGTATTATAAATAACTTATATTCTATTCTATTTTATATTATAAATAACTTATATTCTATTTTATTCTATATTATAAATAATTTATATTCTGTTCTGTATTATAAATAATTTATATTCTATTCTATATTATAAATAACTGATATTCTATTCTATATTATAAACAACTTATATTCTATCCTATTCTATATTAGAAATAGCTTATAGTCTATTCTATATTAGAAATAGCTTATATTCTATTGTATATTATAAATAACATATTCTATCCTATTCTATATTAGAAATAATATATTATAAATATATTATAAATAACTTATATTCTATTCTACATTATAAATAACTTATATTCTATTTTATATTATAAATAACTAACATTCTACGCAACTTTAAAATCGCGTCTCTCAAAGAATCAACATCTGAATCACCTAATCAACTCAGGCTACCACAAAATTACATTCAGTTTTAGCCAATTACACACGCAAATAAACCCTCTACGATTCATAGATCGCAAAAATCTCAACAAATCACCGCGCCGCGTCCAGAATGAATCCGCGGCACCCGTGCAGCTAGAATTTTTGCGATCGAACGCGTCGGCGTAACGTGCCATTTACTTAATTATCTTGCCCGCCGTTTGACCCCAGGCCCCAATTTGCTGGCACGGGTAGATAGTGAACTACGACATCCTCGCGACCGTGATTCACACAAAGGAATCCCAAGAAGCATTTCCGCGTGACATCGGATCGGTTCGATCGATCGCTCGTGGATCATTACCGTCGACACGTCGTGATGCTCGAGACTCGTCGAGACCGAGACCGTGGTACACACGGTACACATGCAGCAGGAGGGTGCGCATCGAACCGACGACGACGTGGCACGATCGATATCGTTTGAAGCCGCCTAATTACAAACGCGTCTCACCTAGGGGCCGGCATTCCTCGCGTGACAATTAACGATTTGTAGCCCCTAATGTTTGGATTAGATTAAACCGCCCCCTCGGTGCTTCTTGCATCGCGAACGGACCTTGCCTCTTCCCTACAACTTTCTTTCTACCTATTCCCCACTCTTTCGCGCATATTATTCCAGCTATATTGCATCTATGATATAATGCGCAGTTAAAAACTGCTTAATAAATTGTCCACGGCGTCGACTACTTGCGTAATGTAACTTGCGAAGACGGACGTCTTCGTGTAAGAACAAAAATCGTCGACGCAGAAGGACTTATGCAATTCTAGCATAATATACACTGTTTTGAAGCTGACACTTTCAGCTTTCATTTGAGCTAAGTTGCATTGAAATAGCGTCACGGGAACGTATATAAAAATTCATCTGAATTCTGCCTTCTTTGAATTCCCGTAATTAACTAATTTATTATTCCATATCGTTCCTAATAATATTATCTAATAATTATATTATACCTAATAAGTATATCTAATATAGTATACTTTAACAAGTATAGTACAATCATCGCATAATCGATGAACAGACTACAGGTGAATAAAAAGCTACCCCTCTGCGGTCGAAGCTTTTCGATACTAAACCAGCTAAATTAATTATCAAAGCCCTAAATAATAAACGCAGCGAATAATATATCTCGGCCTTTTGTTACGTGCATCGTCGAACGACGTGCTCGCAACTTCTCGAATAAAATCTGCAGTCCCAGCGCCGTTTCGACATTCCTGCTCGTAGAGCCGGCACGTGCAACTGCGAGCTAACCGTTCCGCCTCGCTGTTAAAGCTAAACGCAGCACCGTTAAGGAAAAGTTAAATTGCAAGCATAAGTGTTTCTCGTCCCATTTTCGTTCGCAATCAGCACTCGAACGTCCCGGCCGAGTTACCGTGGCACCGTCGCCACCGATCTGCCCGTCGAATCTCTCATTTCTTTCGGCGTCCCGCAATTCGTCGCGGCAATCTGCCGATCTCCTCATTTCCTCCCATCGGTAGCGCCGCGATCTCTCGCTTCTATTTTTCTTTCTCAATTAATCTCGTTCGTTCCTCGGCCGTTCCAGCGTGGCCCGGGTGTCACTTTCTTCGATCGCTCCACGGTTTCTGTCCTCCGTCCCACCGGCTCCCCCTCCGCTCTCCCCCACACCCCGCTCCGCCCTTCGCGTCCTCTCCCAGCGTCCCATTTCCATCGGACGGCTATCTGATTTGAATAATTCGATGCGTCAACATGCTTTAGGTGTATCATACCCACGCGCGGGGCTATGACGGACCGGTACACACGTGGCGTCAGGCTCGCAGGAAACGACGAACCTGTTCTGCCCGAACGCGCTCCGTTCCTCTCCGTTCCTCTCTCCCACGGATCACGTCGCGACACGACGCCAGCCGCACGTCAAGCCGACTCTCGTTAGCTGGAAACGAAACCTACGAGACCCGTCAGGGAAACGCGGTCATAAGCCCCGAAGACGATCCAGTGACAACCGATGCTTATCAGTTCGACTTCCGCGGCGCCGGACTCCTCTCTTGACTCCTCGCTTCCGGTTGACGGACGTGACGCTAACCCTTCGTCTCCGAGCGTCGAATCATATTTTCTCTCCTATAGCAGTTTCCACTGGTGCTAGTCGAGGCGTAGGTTCCTCTTATCCGGTGCGAATCCAATGGCTTTACTCGTCGATCTTCTTGGTTTATTTAATATTTTGCAGTCGAAGCTGTTTTAACAGTTCCATATTGTAGTTGGAGCCGTATGCTTCAATATTATGAAATTTATATTAAATTTAATTTTTATATTAATAATAATTTATATATTTATATAGTAATTTATATATTAATATAGTAATTTATATAGTAATTTATATATTAATATAGTAATTAATATAGTAATTTATATATTAATTTAAATAGTATGTAATTTTTTAAACATTAGATACCTTCTCCGATGAGTGAAATAAATAAAATGAAAATAAAATAGACAAATATTGGAAGCGTCAACGAAAATAATAATAATAATAAAAATAATAGTAATAATAAAATAGTAAATAATAGAAATAATAAATATGGTCGAATTAGAATTATTTTGAAAAGTAATGCAATAATTTCTGACGGCGCCTTGGAGCCGAAGGGTTAAACGTGTTCCTAAGATAGAAGCATACTAAACAAGACCACGCATCAAGGTTCTGTCAAGGAACGATATAACCGAAATCGTAGGAAAAGATCTGTGAATCTGTGAACAAAGTAAAATCTGTCCACGCGTGACAATGTATGGACAATGCGACGCGATGCTGATCTGAAACTAGTGGCAGATTTAAAAGAATAAAAGCACGCGGATTTAGAATCTTCGAGTGTCACATGATTCCACGTGATTTCGCGTGACGTGACATTAGTATGTCTCTACCTTTACAGTCTGTGGAGTGTCACGCGAGGCGACGTATGAACGAAAGTCGTTTGTCGCTGTGTGTCGATAGAGACGATCGGTATTATCGGTAGCTGTCCGGCGAGTGCGACGAGCAATTTACAAGAGCGATATAGAGATTTGTATTTATATTATGGCATCACTTATTTAACCTTTTGACTAGGAAATATATAATACGTATATATACGCAATCACAAGTGTATCGATGTTTACCATATCAAATCTATTAGTCTATCACGAATCTATTAATATTCTATTCTATTAGTATATTAATATTCTATTAATATACTAAAAATATGCTGCAAAATATTAATATTCTATTAATATACTAAAGATGTTAATATGTGCTCTCAGAAATCTGTTAATATTTAGGAAAGACGTAAATATACGCTGTCATAATTCTATTAACCCTTTGCACTCGAAGCCATTTTAACCAGAAATTCAAAATAATTTTTCTAACTTATAGTGTCTCCATCTTGTATGACAAAGTGTATTTTATGCATATGGAATTGAGTCTCATGCTTCATATAACAGTTACACTTTTAACAATTTCATAATAATATAGTAATATAATATAATAAAAATTATCTTAGAATATGATATAACAATTTTAGTAGTGTCGCAAAGGGTTAATATATGTATACGCAAGACTTAAATATACGTTCTTGCAAGTCTATTAATATTTCCAAAAGACGTAACTATACGTAACATCTATCAACATTTTATATTAAACTATCAATTATTAATTAATAATAACAATTATCAATTATCATTACATAATTAATGAACAATTTAAGTAAACTAAAAATAGCTTAGAAGACTACAGATAAAACAGATCAAAAGCTGGATATTTTATTTCAACCCTTTGCAGTCGAATGGTGACTCTGGAGCACCACTAAAGGTCGTATCACGTTCGAAATTAAAACGCTATTAAAAGTGTAACTGCTATATGAGGCAGAAAATTCATACGCATAAAGTACAATAAATTATGTAAAATGGAAATACCGTAGGTCACAAAAGCCATATTGAATTTAGAATTAACATGGTTTCGCGACGCAAAGGGTTAAATATCCAGTTATAATACCATAAAGAACGATATCATATCATTCATCATATCATCAATAGTTAGTACAATTAGTATCAATAGTTACTACCAGCTCCCCGAAAGCGCGCTGCAGTCAAAGGGTTAACAACCTTAATTAACATCGTCTCTCAACCGTTTCACCGTTGCCAAAACTGCTTAAAATCTTGAATTATGTAACAATGCTACCACAAAAATGCGCATTCGCGTTCTGACACCTAGGATACTGTTAAATTATGTTGATCGTTTAAATAATCATTTAGAGCACTTTTAGTAACACAGGCAACGTTTTATTATATACTACAGTTTACACTTACGTTCTTACACGCACGCTAGCTTCAATCACTCTGCCGCACAGTCACGTCTTCAGCTCACAGTTCTCTTTTGTTTCTAGAATGCGTACGCACTCACACACATCTCATACAGCCAATATGTGTTACATATAGTATAGATTCACGCATGATTCCAACAGATACGTAGAAATTGAACACCGAAACGAATACACAGAGAAACGAAACCGAATGTACTGGTTCCCATGTAAAGCAGCAGTTAATAAATCGCTGGAAAACGGGCAGCAGGTACACGGTCGGTCACCGCGGCGTCCGCGTTTTACGGCAGCACATTTCCTCCGGCGGCCGCATAATTGCGCGAATTCTTCCGACAATTCCGTTATCAGGTGATCAGAAAAACCGGGGTCGTTCTGCCGAATTCCGGGCTCGAGAAGTTCCCCCGAACGGCGGTTTCGCACGCGTAAATTCATGTCGCGGCGGCATTAAGGCGATGTTTACAATGCGCGGGTATCGCGTTACCGGCTTCAGTCATACAGGAGAGAGA
>CM052164.1:1970721-1992043 GCA_028455555.1 Augochlorella aurata | reverse complement strand
CAGACGTCTCTAAGACGTCTTAAAGACGTCCTTGTGCTATATGGATAGGTACCATAATTGCATCTTCATAATCCTTAAGTATTTTCGATTATTATACATAGAGAGCCTTCTAATTGTTATTTCAAAATCGATATTGCTTTCTTCTCAACTCGGTAGAAACCTAAATACAGGTACACCGATATATTCACCTATATTTACCGGATTTTCGATTTCACTATAATTTTCAAGATTTGTTTAAACAGAGGTCAATAACCGATATTATTCCCATACCATTGTTACATTTACTGACCACATAATATGTCTTATAAAAGCTCTGTTACATAATAACAGCTTGAAGATAAATCACTTCAATTTTGACTAACTCCTATCACAACGAAATACCGAATTAATACCGGTATTTATTTCGGTATTACATCGGTCACACTATAGCCCTGCTGGAATGCCACCAATAACAAAATCGTACTAGTACAAACTCCTCCCCGACTAAAATTATTAACACGTTGAGCGCCACGTCACCCAAATATGGGTGACGCTAATTTCTAAACAATTTTAGAAATTCATTTTCATTTTAATATATCCGACCAAACTGAATTTGATTAGGATGTTTCGAATGCGAAAGAGTCCTAATTCCATCCCCTATGATCAATTTCAACTTTCTAATTTCGCTTTAATTCATGAATTGCTTTGATTTCGTAAAAATTTTGGAGGTCGAGTGTCAGCGACGAACGTGTTAATTAAATTGCTTTGATTTTGTGAAAATGTTGGCGGTCGATCGCCGGCGCTGAATCTGTTAAAACAGCAACCTTCCATTACCGACGTCCGTCGACCTGCACCAACGTCTCAGCCTCGATTGTGCAACAGATCGCGGCGTCGTCGACCGGCGCGGACCTCGGGAGCATCGCGGCGATCGCTCCTCCTCGCGATTGCGCCACGAGCGTCGTTTTTACACGTCGTTTCCGTGCCGGAAAAGAATGTAGGCAACCCGATAATGCAAATAGCCGGAGCCGGCTCTCCCGCGGCCGCCTATCGACTCGGTTGATCGTCTGTCTTTCATACCCACGGACAAGTGAACTTTCCCTTATCGGGCCGAGCGATCATCGGTCCCGCGATTGGGAAAGGATAGTCACGTGGCCACTTCCTTTTTAGCGCTTATCTCCCGATTAAAACCGGCGGCGCCCGTTATAAACGACGCTTCGGTAATTGACGAACACTGACAAATGCCAGCGGCGCGGCGCGGGCATCGCGAAAGGGATCGCGCTCGCGGAAACCGTATCTCGCGGGGAGCCGTTCGACCGGTCGCGTCGACGCGTCTCAACGTCGGAGCAGCAAAATGCTATCCCAGGTTGCTCGTTGCATTGTGTCTATTTCCGTTTAGTCGCGGATCACTGACCCGAACGAATTCCCGGGAAGGAGCCCCGCCGACGGCGATACAATCGCGCACGGTGCATCGACAATGCGTGCGATCGGCCGCCGCGTGAGAAAGGGCCCACTGTCGCCCATAAACCTCCGCAACCCCCGTCCCAAATTTATTAGCGGCCTATTGTGACGCGGCCGGAGGTGTGCTGCACGCACCAGGTGCACCGACCCACTTCGGCTGTGACACGTGCTGCGATTCGCACATCAAACATCCCGTCGCGAGGCGAAGCGAAGCACGAGGCGCGTCGCGACGCTCGCGCCCGAAACAATTTCACGTGTTTTCTGCCGGGGAAGACGTACGTTCCGGAGCCGTCGCGTCGCCTGTCACCGTTACCGAGCACGTTTTATCGCGTTCTCCGCAGCGCCGGCCCTCGAGTCGCGGCTGGATTTCTCTGAGTAATGGAGCAGCGGCGCAACATTGTTGCTGCGAGCCCGCATAGCTTTCTCTTGACCGTAGAGCCGGCCGGAATGGCCGGGGTCTCGTGGGTGTACCGTCCGCTGATATTGAAATACGCGAGCTGTGTTAAAAATATCAGCGCGCATTTATAATCCCCGGTTGTCTGATTGAAAAATCACCGGAGGAAAACAGTTCATCGAGCCACCGGCCGAATCAATCTCCCATTTAATTCGTCCCGCTACGGAGGGTAACGAGCCGAGCTCCGCCCAGGAGAGCCTCCATATTGCCGAAGATCGCGGGCCCGGCATTATTTAACCGAGTCCCTCGCAAAGAGCACCCGTCAGTTCGCGGCAGAAGCGGGCCGGTGTATTATGCGTGTTTCACGGTGCATTACAATATTACATTAATACTCCACGATAAGCCACTAATCTTTTACAAGAGACGTCCCATTTGGGCGATGCCGAGCGTAATCTGCCGGAGAGAGGGTGGCCATTAGGTAGCCCGAGAGAAAAAAAGTGTTTCCAACGCACCCCGCGGAGGTACGATATATCATTCAATGCGTCGTCCTGCTACCTTCACCCCTCTCGGTTGCCAGAGTTTTCTATTCGATTTCCCGGGGCCCCCTTTTCGCTACCCCCTCCTCTATCCGGCCCGCGTATTAGCCGACACGGAGCGCGCTCGCAGCAGACATTAGTAGAAATGTAATCTTACTTAAGCATATGTCGGCATGACTGATTGGACGGTCGACAGCTCGGATAAATAATAGCGCGAAGAACGAGTCCCTCGGTTCGATCCGTGTCCTCGATCCCCCCAACCACTTCCCCTATATCCACCACCCCTTCGCCCCGTTTCGCTTCACGTTTTTTTTCTCTCTCCTCGTCTGCGCGCCGCTTCTTCTTCCGCGTGCTTGTGGGAATTAGGAGAGAAAAAGATCACATATGGGCGGCAGAGCGGACGAGCCGGGATCATGCTGGTAGCTTGATTGCGTCAATAGTCATCGATCCGGCTACTAAGTCCTCGGCTGGATTCAAGTACACGTACAGAATAAGACCGTGTCCGCTGTTCTAGGACTTCCTTTTCGGTGTACTCCCTGCACTATGTAGTTTCGCGCGGTGTTGACCGATGGCACGTGTTCATATCGATCCCGCGCCCTCCCCTAATTCGATGTACAAAGTGCGTATCGAGTGTCGCATAAGAGCTACCGTGCCCTGCGAGGGAGCCGTAAGTAAATTTCCCGGTAATTTCGTTAGCCGTGATTTCGTTCGCAGCGAATGTGACTCAACAGACCGTCGCGAACTTTCGGGATTCTACGGAGATTGGTATCGTCGAGATTCTGATAGACTGTTTTAGAGCTGGAATTATTTTACAGCCGTGATTTCGCCTCCTCGAGAATAGAGGCTATGGAATTTTAACAGTAATTATCTCAGGCAAGGGTTAGCTTGTATTGCAAGCCGACGTGGTAGTCCAACTTCGGTTGTAGTGTTCTTAGTTGGTGTATAGGGTGTCCCAGGTTTTAATGATCGACGCTTCGCGGTATACTCTGTGGCATTAACCCCTTGCTGGATCATTTGGTTTACTATTAGAGCGATTAGAAATTCTACCTGATAGCATGAGTCTTTGAGGCGACTTGAATGTCGTACGAACATCTTAGAAATGTCCTGTGGTATAAATCAAGATGTCTTTTGATGACTTTAAGACGTTTTTCAGACGTCTAAAGGTATTTAATTGATAATATTAACCATTTTAAAAATAGCATGCTACGTTTTTAGACGCCTAAACGTACTTAGTTAATAATATTAACCATTTTAAAAATAGCATGCTACGTTTTTTAGACGACTAAACGTACTTAGTTAATAATATTAACCATTTTAAAAATAGCACATTACGTTTTTTAGACGTCTAAACGTACTTAGTTAATAGTATTAACCATTTTAAAAATATCATGCTACGTTTTTAGACGTCTAAACGTACTTAGTTAATAATATTAACCATTTTAAAAATAGCATACAACGTTCTTTAAACGTTTAAACGTATTTAGTTGATAGTATTAACCATTTTAAAAATAGCATACTACGTTTTTTAGACGCCTGAACATATTTAATTAATAATATTAACCATTTAAAAAATAGCTTTTTAATGTTCTTCTTATCTTGCGCTATCATATTACCATTTTTCTGATTAGTGCATAAAATCCACAGTCTGCTCATTAGTGTTCCAAGTGAGTGAAATCTTCAATGATGCTGCTTTGTCACTGATCAGTTTGGGTAGCTACGTAGATTGAGCTCATTTCGCAGAATTTGTCAGTCCCTGTGAAAGTCATCAGGTTCTCCAGAAGTCTTCAAGACCTACCTATTTTCAAGGATCAAGAGCGCCACTGTCGGGACTTACGGGGAATCTTCTTCTTAAAAGGTTTTTGAAAATTTTTGGCGATTTTTTAGAAACCTTGAGGGCACTTGGAGATCTTTGAAAATCTTTAGGAATCCTTTGGAGGTCCTTGCGAATTCTTCAGAATTTTTATTTATTTATTTATTTGACGATTTTAACAAGAAAATCCTTCATTACCCGAGACAAGCAAGTAAAATGTTAAAAATAAAGTAGCTTAGACTGGGAGCTAGTACTAAATACTAGAACTAAAGCAGTTCTTAAAAAAGGCGTTTTCATTTTGAAAAAAGAATTAAAGTATCAACTATTATGTGTTTTTTTTATTAAGTATTGACTGTCTTTAGTCATCTGGCATTTCACGAGCAGTCAAGAAAGCGTCTACTTTCAATCATCTAAACGATACTATGTTAAAACAATTCATCTTGACATTAATCCTAATATTTATCCTGACAACAAGAGTTCCGAACGACATGAAATAACTATTACAAAAATCCAAAAACCTTCAAAAACCATTAAGAACTTTCGTACACCCTCGTATACCATCGCAGCTTTCCAGGACTTTTTCAAAACCCTTACAATCCCCGTTACATGCCTAGTTCCCCATCGCTATGCCACTCCGGGACAGCTGAAATCAATCCGATCCTAATCTCCATCGACTCCGAACCCAATTCGGTCGCATAATAATAACTCCCAGACAGGAAAAATCGAAACGGCAGCAATTCGTTCGCGAACGGTCGTTCGACTCAGCTTGTAAACAGCGAGCTTCTGTCCGCGGTATTATTTCATGTCGGTCATAACACTCTTGAACAGTCGTTCGGCGTACAGTCGTTCGAATCGACGCGAGGAACGCGCAACCGCGCGCGGCTGGAGGACAAGGAACAAGCAGGAGAGCATAATTGAATCCCAGCTGAACGTGGAAGCGTGGTAGCTTACGTACACCGATTACGTAAAGCTGCCATTGTGTGGCTTACTACCGCTTTGCCGTGTACATCGATTGAAAACTACGTTACATCGTGCCGAAACCTACACGGAGCCGTGCGTGCGCCGCGTATTAACATATGTTATCGGGTGCAGCGGCCGCGTTCGCAGCTTGCGACGGTCCTTCTTATTTCCGACCGGCGGTGAAACGAATCGAGAAAAAGCCCACGTTCGAACGGTTACACCTAGTACGTATAGGCAACCGCCATGGGAGACACTGCGGCCGACTACATGCTGCAGCGTGGAGCATAAATGTAGCACCAACCCTATTTCTGAGTATCTCGAACTCTTTGTTGTTAAATATTTTTCATTATTTCTTTGACCACCTTATTTATTTTTACTATAATCAGCCGGATTGATTAACACGTTTAGTGCCGTGGGGGTCACCGGTGACCGGCGACGCAGCAAATAATAAAAGTACATAATTAGAGTAAAAAAGGACGATCGCAAAAGTTGTCTATAGCGCCGTGGGGGTCACCGGTGACCGGCGCTCGACTTTGCTACAACGCCGTGAGGGCCACCGGTGACCGACGACGCAGCAAATAATAAAAGTACATAATTAGAGTAAAAAAGGACGATCGCAAAAATTGTCTATAGCGCCGTGGGGGTCACCGGTGACCGGCGCTCGACTTCGCTAGAATGCCACGAGGGCCACTGATGACCGACGACGCAGCAAATAATAAAAGTATATAATTAGAGTAAATATAGATAAAGGACGATCGCAAAAATTGTTTACAGTGCCCTGGGGGTCACCGGTGACCGGCGACGCAACAAATAATAAGAGTACATAATCAGAGTAAATATGGATAAAGGACGATCGCAAAAATTGTCTAGAGCGCCGGTCACCGGTGACTTCCAACACGATAAATGCTTCGAGCATGATTTTGTAACTCACTTTATTTGCTGTAAACAATATTTCGACGTAATATGCATCGCATAATGAAAAATTCACGTTGGGCTAACCATGGAAGATGCGCCTGGCAGTCACGTGTTAAGAAATTCAGAATAACTCCACACGGTCGTCCTTTTTTCTTCTAGCAATTTCTTGTACACTAACTTCTTCCCCTCGGTACCCTAAAATTGTACCTTCGTCTTTTTCGGTGAAATATCTACCACGAGGCCTTGCTCCTACCACTGATTATAAATGAAATAAAATAAATAATTATAAATAATTATAAATGAAATTTAAGCTTCAATTTGTCCAGAACACGTTTAACCCTTTGCACTCGAGTGGTGACTCAGAGGCACCACTAAAATTGTTCTATCAAGTTTCAAAATAATCTTTATATTAACAAAAATTTATATTTATAAAGCTGTTAGAAGCAAAACTGTTAGCATGAGTTAAATAATAAGTTAAATGAGTAAAATAGAAATACTATAAGCCGGAAAAATTATTTTAGATTTACAGTTAAACTGGCTTCGAGTGCAAAGGGTTAATTAGGTCACACATATCAGGCTACAAATCTAAACCTATTAAACTTGGCATAGCAACGATGGCGCTATAGTAGCGCGACGACTGAAAATCAGAACTCCGACTGTTTTATGTCTCATGTAAGAGCAATATGATAGATATCCACGCGGAACTTATTATTTATGGTACCGTTTCACCTCGTGTAATCGCCTTTTTCCTATTTCTATTCCCAAGTTCGACACATTAAAAAATGCGGGGAGGGTGTGTCACATTTCTCGGCCCGTTACGACTCTCAGTCAACGTTATTTATAAACAGCGCGCAAGAAGCCGGGAACGCAAGCTCGTGTTTCCCTTCAAATTACACGGGGAATTGTTGCGGCGAAAATTGCAGAGCCCGATCCTCGGATTAGCGTTACAGTCGCCGGGTACGAAAAAGCCGAATCGTCGTAACGCGATTGGTCCCCCGGAGCGAGCGCTCTCTCTTCCCGGCCGCGCTCCTCCTTTTTCTCCGGCGAACGATTTGTTTACGTAAAACTTTCGATTCGCTCGACTTCGATCCGATCGACGGTCTTTCTCATTAAGACGCCGGGATCGAATTGCAACGAGGGAACGAAGTGAAATCTGGGAAACCGTTTGGTAACACGAGGCGGGACGCATGCTGCGCCCCGTGTCGCCGCCACCTGCCGGCTTTCTCTCTATTCTCATTTTTCCGTTATTAGATATTTTCCCTCATCTCGGAGCGGATCGCGTCGCTCTCGTTCACGTGCGCTCGACGCACCAGCCGCACGCACGTATACACGCGAACGAGCATAAGCGAGAGAGCATACGCGCGCGCAGGGACGTTCGACGCTTCCCTTTTTCCCAGGCACGCCGCGTCCCCGTCCCGCGTGCTCGCCGCTTTGCTCGTCTTTTAGCCTTCAGTTTTTAAATGCGTCGCCGCGGACAGACGCGCCGAGCCGGGGAAAACGGCGGACCGAGCCGAGCGTAAAAAGCGTCTGCACTGACAGTTCGGGGAGGAAAGTATTAGTAGCTTTATGTCGCTGTCAGATTCTTAATCGTTTTGCGTCTTTGTCGACGGCCCGCCACCGCCCCCCCCCCCCCTCCGATAGACGTTCGAGAGACCGTCGCGCTTTTTGCCGCGCTTTTTAACCGGCTTTCACGCTTTCTCCTTATCGCGTGCTTTGTCAGTGTCGATCACGCGCCGCGCTGATAAGACGCGTTTCAACGGGCCGATTTGTAATTGAAAACTCCCCGTTGCCTGGCCTCGCGCTATTTTTAAACGACCGCTCGCTTTGGAGAGCTTGCGACGGAAATCGCTGACGTTTCACGGGGCTCGGGTGACGATCGAGGCTGTCGCGCGGCCGTTTCCGGAAGCGGGAACGCCGCGAGTAGGAATTTTAGAATATTTTAGTTAATTTAATTAATTGATCAATATTATTTAGTTTTATTAGATTTTTATTAAAGACTAATATATATTTCTGTATGCACGTGGTAGGTTCGAGAAGTAAGAAGATCGCGTAGTATTATACAATGGTCATAATATACACCTGTCGCGTTAACCACGTGACCAAAGATAGAAACAAGTATACCCTGTACAAAGCCAGATGTCGCGATTACTGTACTAGCATACAACAATAATCGTTAAACGTAGGAAGACGCATGATTCAAACTCTCTCAGCCAGGTTGAAATATCTCCCCGCAAGAACGCAATTATTCCCAGCTGCAAAAATGTAATTTTACAACAGCGCATACATGTAAAGCTAGCTGGACCCGTCTGGAAAACGAGACCGGCCGACGATTCTCACAAGCGAGCAGCACCGATTCGTGCGAGGCGGTAGTTTCTCCGGTGCGCGCAGGCAGCCGATCGTTTCCCGATAGCGGCGTGACACATTGACGGAAGCGGCGGTCCTCCATTGTCTCGGGCCAAGCCGGCCGTGCAGAATCTGTGCCAGGAGTGCATGCTATGCGCGCGTTGTCCCAAATGACGTCACCCGCGGTGGGACTTGCGAAACTCGTTTGCGCAGACAATCGTCCGCCGCGGCGGCCGCTACCACGCTGCTGCCTGTTGCCAGATGCCGGCCGCCGGCTGGCAGTCGGTCGCGGCAGCGTCTAGTTAGTTACTTCGCTCGCGAGCTCTGCCCACCGGTAAGAATGCCAAACACACCTAGGCCCGATTCCGCGAGGGACGAGGTGCGCGGCTACGCGATCACTGAGTCATAAGAGCCGTCAAAGCATATTAATAGGCCGGCGGCCCGAGGTTGAAGACCGATCGTGAAAAACGAGCCGCATCGGCGGGCTTTCACTTCTGGTGCTCGGGACCGATCGATACGGGTGCCACGGGAAAAAGGATTCCGGCGTGATAACGGCCGGCCACGAAGGGAACCACTGTTTCGACCAGGTGAAAGTCCGGCGAGCAATGTATCATAACCGGCGGAGGATCGTTCCGGTGATAGTATCGCCGCGGAACACGTTTGTCGGTTTGGGTTCGATCGAGTTCGAGATCGCGCCAGTCATTTGTCTTTCTTACAGGTTTCTCTTCGACGTATAGCCCGGCCGATAAGAGCTATCGCGCCGGACGAAAGCGCATTGAAAACGGAGCAGGTACGAGCGGAACAATTTCGCGGCTGTCGGCGACGAGAAATCGGCGCTAATTTCTCGGTCGGTGCTTGTAGCTCGAGGTGCGCCTCGCTCTCTACAGGGTGTCCAAAAAGTTGCTCGGAATCGATGACTGAGATATACCTGAGCTTATTCCAAGCAACTTTTTCCTTTACGCAAATGCAATCCGCGGCTTCGTTAACGAGTTATTAACGAAAAACACTGACCAATGAGACGAGCTCTCGGCGCGCGGCAACCAAGTCCGCCTCTCATTGGTCGCCGATTATCGTCAATATCTCGTAAACGAAGCCGCGGATCGCATTTGCGCAAAGGAAGAAGTTGCTTGAAAAACCCTGAGGAATGCCTCAAAAGTCCTCAATCGCGAGTGATTTTTGGACACCCCGTGGATCCTTCGGCTCGAATCGACCGGCCGATTTCGGCGTAGCACGGTCCGGCGACGCGAGGCGAGAGCAAGGTAAGCCGACTCCGGAGGGCGGCCGACAGCGTGTTTCGGCGAGTGTACATACTTCTGAAAAGGAGTAGCCGGGACCGCGACGCGGACTAAAATGGATAGGACGTTTGAAGTGGCCCGAGAGAACGACTCGAAGCGAGAATCTACGGGCCGTATAGTGGTCCATCGTGTTCTTGTCTATGAAGGAGAGAGAGAGAGAGCGGTAGGCATCCAGGCAAAGGCGAGCCAACAGCTGTCAAAGCGTCCGCGCAAGCGGTTCCGTTCCCTTCCCGAGACCCTTCTTCACGACCCTGCCGGGGCCGGTGTTGTGGTTGCTAATGTACTCGGTCCACGATGTACGGGCCTGCTCGGCCGGCGACAACCGCCGCGACAAGAAGAAAGAGCCACGCTTCGACCGGGAACACAATGTCTGTTTACCTTCCTATTTAGAAGCCGCGCACGAGATGAGTCACTTCGCGAAACCGACCGAGAGCTCAACACCTGGCGCTCTGTGTTTCTATAACGGGGCGACAGGTTTTCGACAAATTGCCCAGATCGGGTTCTCCGCGCTGACTTTCTATCCGCGATTCTTGCCCGCTCGATCAAAACCTGGCGGATGAATGACGGGTCCGAGACGGATGGGCGAGAAGAGGACACTTGAATTGGTGACCTGGAGGCGAGGATAGGACGATTGAAAGGTGATTGGGGCGTAGAGAAGAGACGGGGGTGATTGGTAGGGCGATTTGGAAGCGATGGGTGAGGATAAACACTTGGAGATGCGATTGTGAATGAATGAATAGTGGAGGGGATGTTTGGATAGGCGATTTGGATTTAGCAGATAAAATAACTAAGAGTGGGATACTTGGATAGGCGATTTGAAATTATGAGATAAAACTGAAAAAATGAGGAGAGGACGTTTGGATAGATGATATGAAATTACCACATCAAAGTAGAATGCTTAATTAGAGGATCTGAAATTACTATAGCAAAGTGCGACACTTGGATGTATAATCTGAAATTATTAGATCAAAGTAGGTCTCAGGATAAGCGATTGTGAATGAATGAATAGTGGAGGGGATGTTTGGATAGGCGATTTGGATTTAGCAGATAAAATAACTAAGAGTGGGACACTTGGATTTGGAATTATGAGATAAAACTGAAGAAATGAAGAGAGGACGTTTGGATAGATGATGTGAAATTACCACATCAAAGAAGAATGCTTAATTAGACGATTTGAAATTACTATAGCAAAATGCGATGCTTGGATACATAATCTGAAATTATTAGATCAAAGTAGGTCATCAGGATAAGCGATTGCGAATGAAAGAGTGAAGAAAGGACTTTCGGATATGCGATTTGGATTCACCAGATCAAAGTGGAACACTTATATTGATGATTTTAAATTAGTACATCAAAGTAGTTCACTTGGAAAAGTGATTGCGACTGAAAGAATAGGGAGATGTCATTTGCATAAGCGATTTGAATTATTACATCAAAATAGGACATTTGGATAGATGATTTGACTTTACTAGATCAAAATAGGACACTCAGATAGGTGATTCGCATTTACTAGATCAAAGTATGACAGTTGGATCAGCCATTTGGACTGAAAGAATGAGGAGAAGTCATTTGCACAAGCGATTTGAATTATTAGATCAAAGTAGGACACTTAGATAGATGATTTTAATTTACTAGGTCAAAATAGGACACTTGGATAAGTAATTTGCATTTAATAGATCAAAGTATGACAGTTGGATCATCGATCTGGACTGAAAAAATGGGGAGAGGTCGTTTGCATAAGCGATTTGAATTATTAGATCAAAATAGGACACTTAATTAAACGATTCGAAATTATTAGATCAAAATGGGATACTTGGATAGACGATTTAAACGTAACAGATCAAAGTAGCATACGTAATTGAATGATCAGATATGATTAGATCAAAGTGGGACACTTGTATCGATGATTTGAAAGTAGCAGATCAAAGTAGGACAGTTGGATAACTGATCACGACTGAAAGAATGGGAAGAGGTAATTCAGGTAGATGATTTGAAATTTCCAGATCGAAGTAGGACACTTAATTAGATGATCTGCAATTACTAGGTGAAAGTGGGACACTTGAATAAGCGATTTGAACTTGACAGATCGAAGTATGATACTTAACTAGATGATTAGACATTTTTGATGACTTTGAACTAGGTCGCTTGGATAAGCAATAACAACTCAGCAAACAATAAAAAAATCAGCAAAGGCCTCTTGGATAAATGCTTCGAATCGAGCAAACGAAACTAGGACACCTGCAAAACCGATTCGATTCAGTCCAACGAAGGAACGCCTCTCTGGTCTAGATGATTTAAACCGGTCGAACAGAACACGGACGCAAAGTTCAGACCCCAGGAAACAATACCTGTAGAAATCCGGGTTTGACGAACGAGGATAAGCGACGCTAGGTGTGTACGCATGCGAAAATCCTGGCGGACGTCTGGCTGAAAGACCTGACGGAAGGAACGCGGTATTTCTAGGTGAAGGCGAACGAAATGCAGCAGGTGATCTCCGAAAACGCGATTACCAGGACCAAGGTCCCTTCCCGGCTCAAAGTAAACGTTCCATGCATGTAATCCTCCGCGGTTCTGTGGTCTGGCGCTCGCAACGAGTCTCGACAGGGCGCCGTAATTTAAACTGCGGTCGCCGCGCCGTGTAAGCGGCGAATGAAACCGACCAGATTCCGCGTCCTCGCCGGGGGTAGGAGCGCGCGCGCGCGCCGGCCAGAGGGTGCAGAGGCAGGAAGGCTGCGGTCCAATTCGTCTTGATGGAAACGTTAGAAGCCGTGCCAAGAGACACGGAAAAGCGGCGGGTTAAAGCCGTGCCGCGGTGGATGAGCCAGCGGGATAGAGAAGCAGCAGCAGCAGCGTCGCGAGTGTCGCAGGACGGTTTCCAGCGTGAAGGATCGCCGTGGGGTCGACGGGACGGTTCAAGCAGCGCACCGACTCGATAGACAATCCCGTGGGATCGCCGTGGCGAATGATAAAAACGGATTGGGCCCGCCGGGAGCGAAGCCAGCAGCCATCCGGCTTTGATTCCGAAGGGTTGAGCCGAACCGCTGACACGCGGCGATGGTGGCGCCTAATGGGCTCGTCTCGCGCTAAAAATATATATGTACCGCTTTGAATTTCCCGTCCAGCCTGGATACAGCGAATAGAAAAAGAGTCCGTGGAACGGAGGGACGGGGGAGGGGGCAGCCCGCCACTGTTACTCCACTTTGGACCGGTGAAAATAACTCGACCGGTGCCTCTCGCGGTACGGTGTCATTCCTCTATCCCCCTTTGTCGTTGGCGCGCACGCTTCCATCGTTTCCCGTGAAATGCGGCTGCGTCGGCGAGAAGGGAGAGCGAGAGAGCGAGAGAGAGAGAGAGAGAGAGAGAGAGAGAGAGAGAGAGAGAGAGAGATTGCAAACGCCGGCCCTTGTCTCGCTACGGAACACGCGGAGATGGAAACGCGGCATATAGGCTTTTTACCCCGCCGGTCTTTGTCATGGGCAGCGCGCATTTGCTTGACAGAACCTCGTTCAATGACCGAGCGATCCGTTATGCAATACGCCATTGTGCGCCCGGTCTTGCCGGCCGAAGAAACAGGCTTTTTGTTTAATAAACCCCAATTAGGCCGCGCGATCTCTCCAGCTGGACGTTCGGCAGCCTGTCATACTCGAAGGAACGCAGATCCCATTAATTGTAATGCGGAAGAACGGTCTGCGGCGTTACGTAGTAGGTCCTCGGTTGCAATAGTTGATAGCTCCTGGGTAATGGGTAAGCGGACAATAGACGGTTTAGTAGGGGTAGTTGAATGATATATTCAGGGGTTGTATAACTTCATTAAGCAGGCTGGATTAATAGGATTGTAAATTATGCCGCGAGTTTGCGTTTCGCGATCGGGGATTCGTTGCGAAATCGGGGACACCGGTGGTGTACCGGTTGGTATTTTTGGTTGCACTTTTGTTTAGGCTTGTGGAAACCGAAATTTTGGAATATCGATCGATTTATTGGTAATTTTTCTGGATTTTAGATCTAGCTCCGAAATTCTTTTAAGTTGAGGACAATGACTGGTATTGTTTTCTTACTGTTATTATTTTTACGGGCTTTATAAAAGTCCTTATATTAATATGTCTTATAAAAGTCTGGTTATGTAACTTATTTTTCTTACGTTATACGTAATAATATATTTAAATTGCTATTTTTATTATATAATGTATTATAATATATTTAAATTGTTACTTCTATTATATAATATATTATAATATACTTAAATTGTTATTCTTATTATATAATGTGTTATAATATATTTAAATTGTTATTTTTATTATCTAATATATATTATTTTATATTTAAATTGTTACTTCTATTATATAATATATTATAATATACTTAAATTGCAATTTTTATTATACAGTATATTATATGAAGGACAATTGGAGAGAATTTATTGTACCGGTATAATATCCATGTTTGTGGGATCTCAAAGTACTATACTATCGTGTCCATTTCACAAAAATTGTCTTCTCTGTTGTCGGAATTTTTTGCAAAGTGGTTCACTAAAATGCGCAAATATAGAGCACGAAATTCATTACAACGTAATAAACGTAGCTGCTTTTACGAAATAATATATGTAAATAAATGCGACTTATCGGGGTCACTGAAAAAGTAACATTAAAATATATTCCAGTTTAATTATAATATATTTCTTTATTAAACTTCTCTTAAAAATAAAATAGCTCCATTTTAACAAAATTCGGAGCCATTTTAACTCTGAATCCAGTTTTCCCAACTTACTATACATCATTCTTGTGTGACTTAGTGCACTTCGTGCGTATAAAATAGAGTTTTGTAGCTAACCTAACAGCCGTAGTTCCAGTTTTTTAAATACAAATAAATTTGACAAATTATTTAGGAATGCGATGCAGTAATTTTTATCAGTGCTTCAGAGAGTCGCCACTCGAGTTCAAAGCCATCCCAAACCACAAGAACACGGTGCAAATAAAATAATTGTCCGAAACCCCCTGCGATTCGCAGTAATCGTTAACAATTACCTGCGCGTCGGTGTCCAAAAATGGCAAATGATTAATTTCTCGTCGCCCCATAAAGCCAGCGTCGATCTCGGAAAAAGCGTGCCACCTTCTAGGCAGCTATCTGCGTGTGTGAGTGCGTCACCGAAGAAACCTGTCTCTCCCCTTTGTTTAACCTGTCGCACGCTCATTGTCTCCTCGTGCCGCATAATTTCGTAATCGTCGTCCGGCCAGAAGGCCCCGTCGACTTCGCGAAGAACAAATTATTAGTGGTAAGACAAAGCATTATCGAGTTTAATCTTCCAATGATCGCGCCGCGAGCCGTGGCGAGGGTAAGCCGTGTTTGCCGAGCCGTCCGAAGAAACGACGCGACGCAGCGACGCGTTAATTAGAAACTCGACAAAAAGGCGGGCCGGTTTGCCGAGGTTGACCCGTGTTCAGTGACGGCCGAGACTGCGTTCGTTATCCGTGTACACACAGGGATCCGGCCAAAATACCTCGCATCATCCACGGCCGGGCGATCGCTCTTATTCGCGTCACGTCGTTTGTCATTTCTTCCCAGGAACAAGTAACTTCGCGGCGACGCGGACGCGACACGGCGCGAGGCGAGGCGGTCAGAAGCGGACGCGGCCGACCGGCAAAAATCATTCTAATTTGCTGGTTCGCCACAGAGCAATTTTCTTTGCCTCGGGACGGCGGTGCGTTGTCCTTCCGTCTCTCACTCTCTTCCTCTCTCACTCTCTCACTCTCTTATTCTCTCTCTCACTCTCTCACTCTCTTATTCTCTCTCTCACTCTCTCATTCTCTCTCTCGCTCTCTCTTTTCCTCTCTCTCTCTCACTCTCTCTCTCTTCCTCTCTCTCTCTCTTTCTCTCTCTTTCTCTCTCTTTCTCTCTCTTTCTCTCTCTTTCTCTCTCTCTCTTTCTCTCTCTTTCTTTCTCTTTCTCTCTCTCACTCTCTCTCGCTCTCTCTTTTCCTCTCTCTCTCACTCTCTCTCTCTCTCTTCATTTCTCTCTCTCAATCTCTCTCTTCCTCTATCTCTCCCACTCTCTCTGTCTCTCTCTCTCACTCTCTCCCTTTCTCTCTCGTTCTTCCTCCTCCCCTCAAGCATTCTTTATTTTTCATTCGGTTTATTATTACCACCGCTTCGAACGCAGCGACGGATCACGATTATTATCCCGGGGACGACAATCATTTTTCACCGCCTAACTGTCGTCCTCGAGCTGCCTCGAAACGTCGTCGCCTTTCGCGTCTCTGCTCGCTGAAACCCGAAAATGGCGACGAATTGCCAAGAATTTGGATTTCGCTTCCGATCAGTCAATTTGCTACAAAAAATTGTCACAATTTAATTTGATACTAGATTTTGAAAATATTAGACTTTAGACTTGAAATATGTTCGCTTTGAACAAATTGAACGTGTTCAATCTCATCATCTCTCGTTTGCAAAATTAACTGGAAATTTTCTTTATTTTAACATGTCAAGCGCTGCGTTAGTCGAAAATGAATGACACTAATTTTTTACCGATATTGAAAATTCATTTTTATTGTAATATACTCGAATAAACTGAATTTGACTAGGATTTTTCAGATGAAAGAGTTCTAATCTAATTAACTTTCTAGTTTCAGTTTAATTAATTGAATTGCTTTGACTTTGTGATTGAAATTGTAGTGGTTGATTGTGGGCGTTGAATGTGTTAATGTTAACCATTTGCAGTTTAGACTATTTTAATTGCAGAGTTGTTTCAGCCATATTATTTTATATTATTATTACTATTTTATATACTTATTATTATTATTATTAATATTTTAATAACTATATTATTGATATATATATATCTAATTGAACGTGTATGCTTACAGAAGATTTCTATTCTTTGACAATTTATCGATTACAAAGAAATTTAGCCATTTGCACTCCCAGCTATTCGAAACAATAATCACATTCTCAACAATTCTTTAAAAATAAACCAATATAATAATGCAGAAAGGACATTAACCCTTTCAATATTTATCTTCGAACCTCAGAGCTCCGCTACAGAAACAATAAAGATAAATTTTAAACGGCTCCGCTCCGGAGCCCCCGAGTACAAAGAGTCAATAACGTAAAGATTCTTTTAAAAATACCGTATCAATTTTCAGCGTGGCCTCAGACTGGCCACTCGAGCGCAAAGGGTTAAGTCTTCCAGCGACGAGTCCATTAAATTTTGTTAGTAAAGACAACGTCTTGGCCACGCGACGGCCAATCTCTCAGCGGCAATTACGAAGACAGGCAAACAATTTTATTAAATATCCGAGGCGAGAGAAATTTTTATGAGCGACCCAGCCGACAGTTCAGCTAGGAGTTAAAAAACCGCTTCAATATTGGCCGCTTCTATGGTGGTTTTTTCTCGCAGCGGGCATTAACGAAGCCGTTGTTACCCGGATCGATAATACACGGATAATGGAGGCGCATCGTTGGGAAACAGCGATCGACGGCAGCCTGAACGTATTTAGCGTCCTTGTCGATAATCGAGGTATCGGGGATAATGTCAAAAGAAGCTAATCTCGCCGGGCAGGGTCGCCGGAGCTATGAGAAAATTCTTAGACCGCCAGCGGGCACGTATGCGGGCGCTCAAGAGACATGCTACTCGATCACCTTGCGCGGATTCTTGTATTATTTTCTCACGAGCCTCGGATCGGCTTCAACGCCGGCATACGTTGCACCGCGTATGGTAATTGCCGTAATTTATTGCGCCTGAATGACGAGTTTTTACGCGGACGGCGCGCCGCGCCGGCACGAGATCGGCCCCGATCGGACACGTGATGGAAAAAAGATCCATCGGCGAGAGAGCGCCGCGCGTTTATCGAGAACGATTTTACCTTCGGACCCGGCTCGCTGAATCCGCTAAACTTATTCCGTACGAAAGGGAATCCCGACCGAGCGCGTCATCCATTATACAAGAGCAATTTTAATCCGTGAAAAATTGGATCCGGCCAACTTCCGTCCGAGGAGCCGATTCGCGAAGATTAAAGGAGTTACGCGGAAATATTGCAACGCGAATGATGAATGATCCGGCGGCTAATAGCGGGCCGCGCGTTCCCCTAACAGAATTAAAGGATCAAACGGAACAATCTTTCGCCGGCCGGCCCGCGTTTAACTCGATCGAGCGTACGGTTCCTCGGGAAAACTCCGCACGGAAAACGCGATTATTCCGCGGACGGTATCGGATTATTTTCTCCATGGGAAATTCTTTTCGACGCGCCGGCAGAAAATTATCGAAAAAACTCGCGGCGGAAAAAATCGCCCGATGCATACTGCACGCGTTTCGATATTTCGAATAAAAGCGGCCCAAGAATTCTCGCAACGGCTGCGCGAGCTCCCATCGGCGGCGACCCGTTCAAAACAGGCGTCTCTGGATATACCCGCGCATCGAATCTCCCGCGATCGGCCACGGTATCGCGGCCGATTTCCCGATTCCAATTTTCTTGCGCGAGCCCAATTTTCCCGCGGCGGGAAATCGAGACAAACGGCGATCGCCGCGGCCGGCCCGCCGGAACTCCGATAACGCTCGGGAACCGTGCGCGGGGAACTATAAACTCGCAAAAACAACGGTCGCAGTCCGCACCGGCGCGCTCCGCGCCGCCCGTATGGATTCATTCATCAATCGTTCCGACGGTTCTGATTGTCAGGGGTGTTCCGAGGGTTTTTCTTCTCGTTTTTCCGACGTCTCCATGCAGTCGTGAAAAATACGGGAGTCGGAGTCGCGGCTCTTGGTGTCACGACTACGCGCGGGGGCCGCGTGCGACAGCGACTGCGAAAGAGAGAGAAAAAGAGAGAAAGAGAGAAAGAAAAAGAGAGAGAGAGAGCAGCCGTGGAACGACGGCCGCGCCGGGCTCGATCGCAGTCCAAGTCGACGCGTCGCAATTAAAAACTGTTGCCGAACTTTCCGGCGCCCGGGCCGGCGACGCTCGCGCGAATGGCAATCACTGGTTTAGTTTTTTCATCGGGCAGCCCGTTATCACGGGTGCACGCGAGCCTGTACACGGTCCTCGCTCGCGCCCGCGCCGATTGTAAGTAAGTTCGCAAAATCCCGGTTGAAAAATCGAGCGACCGGCACCGGCGAACTTCCTGCCCGCTCATGCGGATATTTTCCGGATTTAGCAGCCTTTTATTGCCCCCGCCGCGCGCCGGATCCTGCCGATCCTGCCTTAATTGGTTTCGAATTTGACTGTAGGCGACGTTTTCGAGTTAACCCTTCGCGCGCCCCGGAATATACCCGTGCAGCTCGCTCCCCTGTGCCTCGACGATTCTCGGCTCTATATGTATTAAAATTTCGCTCCTAACGAGCCCGCTCGAATCGCTCGTATTTTCAAACTAGTTTCCTGTCTCGCTGCTCGTTGTATCGGACTGGAAACGCGATTCTTTCTTTCGACTTCATTTCCGGGATAATTGGCATGTGTTCTGGAATCGGGGTCGTTGATCCTTGGGATTGTCATGGCGGCTCATCGGCGCGGCGTAAGTGATATTGTTTTGTTGCGAGTTTAGTTGAGTTTGAGAGTTTATCGCTGCGATATTTTATTTAGAATATTGCGGTATTTAATTATGTTGCAATAGCTGTTGTGATAATATTAGTTGTAGCAGTGTTGATCGGTATTGACAACTGTTATGTGGCAACTCCTGTCTTTTATTATTTTCTTAGGGGTTGTTCGCTGCAGGGTAGTGTCGCATTACGACGATAATAACAATATGGAAAGACAGACGTCGTTAATAGTAAATGATATAATAATAATAATAAATGATATAATAATAATAATAAATGATATAATAATAATAATAAATGTTAATAATGTTCGTTCTTTAATACTGACATTATTGAACTATTAAAAATGGCTGGTTTTCAATTTTTTCTTTTACGATTCCTGACATTATAATGTTTATCCGAAGAATTTTTACAAAGTTGTACAAAGTTGAAATAAATCTAATCTTGTCAAGGTTATAACGATGTCAGGAATGGCAAAAGAAAAAATTAAAAACCAGCCATTTTGACTAGTTCGATAATTTCAGTATTAAAGAACGAACATTATTATCATTTATTATTATTATATCATTTATTATTAACGACGTCTGTCTTTAATGATGTAATTGTCCTCAGGTAACGCACGCAATTTTACTGTTCCTTAAATGTAATATTAAAATATTTCTCCTCTCACTTTTTAGAAAAACTTTAAACATATATATGTATTTTAAATAAATATCGTAAAAAGTTAAAATAAATCCGATCTCGAGAAAGTTACAAAATCTTGTTATAAAATACGGGATAAATAGAGTATACAAGCAGAACTTACAATATAAGAAGACTTTGTCAATGTCGTTAATGTACAGGTCGAATAAAAGATGACCTAAATGCTCGCCAGAAAGAACAGCGCCTCCTTACAGAAGTAGTCATTCAATTTAACAACTTGGATTCCGTCTGTCAGAAAGTTAAATAGCCAAGCCATGAAAGGAGCCCGAAGACGAAGCTCTTTTAAATCCGAAAGAAAAGAAGGAAAACTGTGGAATTATCAATGCGCCGCGTCGCTGCAAATTGCGAGCCCAAACTAGGCGGAACATGACCGTAGCAGCCCCACCCCCCGGCTTCGTTATATCTAAATCTCGCAGGCATCTTGGAAGTTATTTCCAGGCGCCAGCACCGCCGTTCCGTCGATTGCATTGTCCAGTTTATGCAGATTTTATTCGCGAGGTGATTTACCCGCCGGTATAGATGGCGCGATAAACCTGGCATATCGTCGTACCCGAAGAATGTCTTCTCATCGCCGAAGAATCCCCCGTAATTGGTGCCCCCACCAATCCCGGCGAGCCTCGTAAAAAGGTGGAAAAAAAAGCGCGGCGATACGCATCGCACGCGTGGAACGATAATTTCAATTGAGACCGTAAATGGAAGCCGCTGCAATTGGCCGTGCAATTCGCAATCGCATCGCAACTAATTCGCAGGCCGCCGATAAAATTTGTCTATTCGCATGGAAGCCGTCCCGGGGAACAGTATCCATCTTTATTACCCGTGGCAAATTAATTTATCTTCGGACGCATCCTTGTATCGGAACGCCGGCGAGTGATGCAACTCGCCGGCAATCTCCGCGGCGCGGCGCGCTGCACTTACGCATTCCCGCTTACGCAACCGAACGCCGATGGGAAAAAAACGGGAAGAGATTGGTTTTTAATCAAAAGGAATGCAAATTGTATGGATTGCTCGGATACTGGCGATATCGCGCCGCGGGGAAGAGCATCGCCGGCGCAACCTGTTACGGAAGCCTGTTTTTCGCGAGCCCCGCCGTCGGATGCCGCGCGATCGATCCACGCAACAAACTTATCTAATTTACAGTTAACTACTTACTCCGGCAATTAGGCTGCTTATCTTTACACGCTTGCAAATTGATTTCCTTATTCCCGATCCCCGTGGATGATCGATTGATATTGAAGTTGCGTCGGGATGATAGTGAACGCGGAGAAAAATTGCTGCGTCGATTATTACATGGGATTCCGATTGCGAGAAGATACATTTCTGCTCGTTAGGATCTTAATCGGATGAGAGTAACGTAATAGTGTTCGATAAATCTTCGGATGTCAATATTGTCTTACGTAGTCACTGCTGATTATTA
>CM052164.1:1824257-1834790 GCA_028455555.1 Augochlorella aurata | reverse complement strand
TTATAATGACGCTTCTTTTAAACAATCCGAAAGTAGACGGTTTTATATTACCTTACATTTAAAACGTAAGAGTGAACTTCTAAAGTTTAAAGTGGAGGAATTTAAAATTTATGAAACATCGTAGACAATTCTGTTCAGTAATATAAAAATAGAAAGGGTTAAATTAAATGCATGATGTCGCTTTTAAAGTATCCCAAAGTAGACAGTCTATATTAACTCAATTTAAAATACAATAATTATATCGCGGATTGCATGCATTCTTAGCAAAACCAAGTAATAATAATTTGAAATAACAAACAAATTAAGAGAAATGCCAGAGTGTTAATGCGTTAGTTCCAAATAAATTAATAATTAATTCTGTTTCTTGCAGTTAACCCTTTGCATTATGATTTCTCTCACAGCTATATTAATTAATATTTGTTAGCGGTTAATTCCTACGCGAGACAGATAATTTATATTTATCATTTAACAACCTCTACTTCAATGTTTAAATATTGGTAATACAAGGGTAGAATTTTATTTCCATTTAACACACTTGAATAATATCAATATTTAATAGACCATCTTCCAAATTCTCATAACAAGTCTAACACGATATTATTTAATATTTTTTACTAAATATATTACGTAAAATATTTTACAATATTTCATATAAAATATATATAAATCGTTACAACCAAGTTTGGTCATTAATATTAACCCCTTGGCTACGGAAGGCATAAATATATACACCACACTTCTAAATGCTTTATATTAAATTACCAATTACTATCAAAAGATAAATCAAAATAGCTTAAAAGACGTCTTAAGTCAGATTAAAGGTCGTATATTTTCAATTTATTCGACGGTTCTCCCAAGAATGCGCCACAGTCGAAGGGTAAAGAATCGAGGGACTAGCACTGCGACGGACAAAACTATTGCCGCGGAGTTAGTCGAAGCGTTTGCCGGCAGGTGGCAGCACCGCCTTGGCGCAGCTGGCTCGCGGCGCGGTGGTGGGGGCAAGCAGTATGGCGCAGAATCGCGTGCACAGTCGATCGCAAGACGTTCAGATGGTTTAGTGCCGCCTGTAACTTCGTGTTAGAAAGGTGAGCATTCGATGGTCATCGTCGACGAATTGCGGCCCGATTTCGTTTGTACAGAATGAGGTATGTTCCGTTTCCGATGCGCTTCGACACGCCTCGTACCGGGAGCATGATTTTATTGATTCGAGGCCTCGTCTCCGAACCGGTTTCCGTGCTACTTACTCGCGCTGCAGACCGTTCGTCCTTTGTTCTTCGCTGTGATCGCGTGCCAACTTTATTTAGGGATACATAAGAACGACCGACGACAATATCGTAACACGACTTCATCCGTGAGACTGTACATTACCGAGGTTAGAACAGGATTACAGCACTGCCGCTAATGGCGTAGCGTGTTACGGTCAGATATTGGAGGCGTGCGGTCCCGGGTTCGAGTCTGCCGAGGGTCGAGGATATTTTTTTTCATTTTTCTTTCGGCCACTCGTTTCTTTTACGGTCGCGCTGCTTTATGAATATTCGAACATCGAATTATTCGGGTATTTAAATATATTTGAATTTAAGATCTGCGAGGAATGCACTTGACTTATGCAGCGATGCAATTATTTTACAATTAAATTGAACGTAATGTATGTAAACAAATAATTGCATATTAGGACGTAAGTTTTTAAAAACTTGGTACCTTTCCTATGATTTTTAGGTTAATATCTTATTATTAGGAATAAAGAACAGTAGAATGTCGTTGATCTTAACCTCTATTATATGAACGACATCTCCGTCATTTGAACTTCGAGTAAACCTTTATTATTTGTACCGAGTTCAAACGCGTGTTTTACATGACCACTAAATAAATCTTGCTGTTATGCATATGTACAGAACTTGTACCTAATAGGATATATAAACAAAGTAACCACTGTTCAGAAATATTTCTATTATAAGAAGGATACGAATGGTGGGGATAGCAATGGTCCTCGATTAACTGAACAAAGGTCTATTATATGAACCGAAAGAGAAAGGCGGAGGCAGTCGAAGCGGTCTCTGTTATCCGAACCCCTCAGTTATCTGAACCGTGCACATAAACGAGGTTATGTCATGTATTTAGGATAGACGTTTGATCATGGAAATATTTAAATAAATATAAATTTTAGTTTGTATGCACCCAGGACACCCTATGTAGGACCTCATTTCAGACTTAACCCTAAAACAACCCACTCCCCTTCCTCGCCGTAAGTGAAATTGTGGGGTTGCAAGCGATTCCAAATAAAATCTTAGTATTTATTGTTATTTATCGTATGTTATTGTTTATTACTATCAAAATATAGAGTATAAAGTACGCCATGAGCTAGGAGGACGAGGAAAACCTCAATCTTTTAGTATTTATTTACACGTTTAGAGACAATGGGGTCGCTCCAGGGTTGAAATTCCAACATCGATCAAAAAGACATTTATTTTCCACTTCTCTTTCTCTTTCAAAATAATCGTACCCAGAAAAATATACGATTTAATTCATCCCACTCATCAACAATTAAGTCTCAGTACCACAAGTCCCCATTTTAGACCTAGAAGACCCACCAAGTCTCCAGGAATCTAAGAGCTCGACCATTTCTATCCATAGAAACGATCCCCGGTGCCAAGGGATGAAAACGTAGAAAAGGAAGACTACTATCAGGCTGCACAAGGAACGAGTGAAACCAGCACAAAGATGCCGTTCACGGCGGACGCGGCGGCTAGCCAGATCCAGGAGCGGCTGAAGAACCTGTACCACCTGGTGCACGAGATCGAGTCGCAGCGTGTCCGGTCGGAGCACAACTTGAACAACATCATCAAGACGTACGACAAGGTGACGCCGGAGGACAAGGTGTCCCCCTACTACCAGCAGAAGCTGAAGAACCTGTACAGCGCGGCGGTGGGGGACGCCCAGCAGGAGGAGGAGATCCTGCGGAAGGCTTTGGGGAAGATCAACGAAATCCGGGCGATCAGGAACGAGCGGCGCATACAGGCCCGCAACGCCGGCAACAAGGAGACGATCAGACGGGGCGCGCTGATGAAGATGCTGTCGAGCACGGCGCAGACCCTGCCGCTTTACGTGGGCAAGACACCGGGGGCCAAGCCGCCGCCTCTATGCGGGGCGGTTCCCGCGGAGCTGACGTACATAGCGAAGATGGGCGACATGGTCGCGGCCCTGGTCAAGGGCTCCGAGGAAGAGGAGAACTGGATCCTGGCGGAAGTGGTCCAGTTCAATCCGACCACGAACAAGTACGAAGTGGACGACATCGACGAGGAGCAGAAGGACAGGCACACGCTGTCCAGGAGGAGGGTGGTGCCGCTGCCGCTGATGCGGGCCAACCCGGAGACCGATCCCCACGCCCTCTTCCCGAAAGGGTCGATCGTGATGGCCCTGTACCCTCAGACGACCTGCTTCTACAAGGCGGTGGTCAACCAGCTGCCCACCACCGCCACGGAAGAGTACGAAGTCCTCTTCGAGGACGCGACCTACGCCGACGGCTACTCCCCGCCGTTGAACGTCGCTCAGCGTTACGTGATCTCCATCAAGGAGAGCAAGAAGAACAAGAGCCAGTGCTGAGCGAGCCCGCCGAACTACTATTACCACACGCGCACGTTACTGGCTGTACCTTTCGTTTTTATACCACCGATGTTTATTGAAATAAAGCTCATGATTTTAACACTCGTACATGACGCATCGATCCCCCACCGTCACAATCGATCATAGAATACCTTTAAGGCTACATGAAAGTTGCGTCTGCTTTTGAAATGGAAGGAGATGATACGTATTTTATGCATCGAGAAATAAAGGGGGTCATCTGAAGTCATTTTTTCCTTAGGAAAAATACAATCCGCGGCTTTGTTTATGAATTATTAACGAGAAACAGTGACCAATAAGAAGCGGCATTATTTATTAGTTTACAGAGGCCAACTATATCTGGCAGTCACTTTCATACTGCAGGAGATTATTAAAAAATAATATGAAATAAATAGTATTGAAATCATAATTACTATTGTTTTATTTCAATAGCGAACTCGACACGAAGCTGAAGGTGGCAAAGTATGATATTAGTACGCCGTCACGAAAGGGTTAATAATATCTATTGCACAGTATAATTTCCGCCATGACTTATACTCTCTACCCAGCTTGATGGCGATATATGTCATTTTTGAAAAATACACGTCGCGAATGAACATACCGTGACAGAACCTTGACATAACCTTCCGGTAGACCTAACACATCGCGGATCCCCATAAAATTATTCCGTCGCCACGTTTTCGACCGAAAAGGCTGGTTTGTCGTTAGGGTCCGGCCTCGGCCGGCCATCAGGGGAAATGAGCACGTAGCGACGGTTAGGCCCCCATTTCCGCGATGCCTCTTCCTCCTCGGGGGTAATTGGCGTACATTATACGACGATAATAGCGGCAGCCTTATACACGCGGGTGGACCTTAACCTGGACTTCGGCTGACCTCTCGCGGAATCGGTTCTCCGTGACCGTACCAACGAGCAATTTCTTCCTGTACGGAATAAATCTTCTCCTCGGCGATGGCGCGACGAAGACAGCCGCGGCGGATGGGACTGGCGAGGGCCGGGGCGCGGAGGGCTGGGGGCTGGTTTCGACGCGAGCGAGATTGAAGGGCGAAAAAGAGACGCGCGGCGAAAGAGAGTGCCGTTCAATAATTGATTCAATAATCGGTGGCTGCCGCCAGACATCAAAGAGACTCCGCGCCCAACCTCCGCCAGATAGGCTAAATAATGAATGAAGATTGGCCGGCCTAACTAGCGCCCCGTGAAGCATCGTCAAAATGAGTCTACGCTCTCGGCACGTGCTCTCCGCCGCGCATGCCTCCGAGTGGGATCGTTTCGGCTACTTTAATCGTCTCGATGAAAAATTACCCGCGGAGTGTCAGGCGGCCTGCGATGATTTTTCCTTCTTGGGGAGCTATTTTTCACCGAGGCTGCGTTGCGTCGAATCGGGCGAACGTTCGCAATGCTTTCTAAATTAAAATACTCCTAACCCGCCGCGATTCGAAAGTCGACAGAATTGTAAAAACTGAATTCAATATTGTTATTATTATTATTTATTCTCAAGTTTTGAAGATGAAAAATGAAAATGAAAAATTTGGAAGAACCTAATGTTATAAATATTGATATACATATATTTGCGTCCTATAAAAATGACGGGTATTCGGTTATAACAAATTAACGTGTTTAATTAATAATACTTTTAAAAATTGATCGAGGTAATGTTCGAATTCTCTTAATCATTAAGAGGGTAAGAGCGTTATCTGAAGTGTAATAATTATCCTTCAAGCTGAAGCTCAATGAAATAAATAAAATAAAAATAGAAACTCGGTAAAATAAACAAAATAGAAATAGAAACTGTAAGCTCTAATATTATTATATAATCTTTTAAATATTAGATACGTTTCGCGATCAATAAAATAAATCAAATAAAAATAGAAACTCAATAAAATAAATAAAATAGAAATAGAAAATAAAATGTTTATAAATAAAACTTATTAAATACTAGATAAAACAGAAATAAATATTGTTTGACGCTAATATTACAAAAATATAAAAATGTTAATAAAGTGATTTACCCTAAAATAACAGAAATGTTAAGAGAATGACCGGTCGGTAAAGTATTACAGCGAATTATTATATATTTGTGTCCTATAAAAAATTATAAGAAATAACCTTTTTAATTCCTAATGCTTTTAAAAATTGATCAAGGTAACGTTTGCACTCTCTTAATTATTAAAAGGGCAAGAGCGTTGTCTGAAGAGGCAGTCGAAAAGTTCCGGCTCCCGTTACGTTTTCCGAACGGTGTAATAATTATTCCAGGAATTCCTTGTCACAGGAATCTCGTTGCTTTCATTGTTAATTAAGAAGCCTCCGTGCAAGGGAACCTTACTTTTAATGAATACAATGTCAATGCGCACAGTTCCATAACGAAACTTGGTCAGCGACAGGAAGTTTCCTCCTCGCAATGTACAATAAACCACTGGTAAAGAGTATTCGGACGTCTAAAACGCTGTAATACTTCTAAATCTAGACTAAACAATTAAAATCTTTATTTAAATATTAAACAGTTTCATTTGTTGTGTAATTATCACAATTCTTTTCTAATTCTTCTATTATTCGAAATAACGAAAAAAGAATGAGAAAATTACGTTCCTTCAAAGGGTATTCGGACGTCTAAAACGCGATAATACTTCTAAAACTAGACTAAACAATTAAAATCTTTATTTAAATACTAAACAGTTTCATTTGTTGTGTAATTATCATGATTCTTTTCTAATTCTGTTACTATTCGAAATGTCGAAAAAAGAATGAGAAAATCACGTTCCTTCAACTTTTGTCAGCCGAGTCTATAGCGAAAATGTAAAAGCTGCACTTTGCGGAGTAAAATTTTCCCAAAATTTTCCCCAAATCAAAGCAATTTAATTAACCCCTTGCACTATAATAACGAGTCAGACTGGTGACGAACATTTCATACATAATTTAACAAATATGACTATAGCGAAAATATAAAAGCTGCACTTTGCTGAGTAAAATTTTCTCCAAATCAAAGCAATTTAATTAACCCCTTGCACTATAATGACGAGTCAGACTCGTGACGAACATTTCATACATAATTTAACAAATATGACTATAGCGAAAATATAAAAGCCGCACTTTGCGGAGTAAAATTTTCCCAAAATCAAAGCAATTTAATTAACCCCTTGCTCTATAATAACGAGTCAGACTCGTGACGAACATTTCATACATAATTTAATAAATATGACTGCGATCCAATCATTTCTTCTAAAGCGAAACGAGATTTGAATCTTCTGTCGTCAAAATCTGGAAATGAAAGTAAATGAAGGCAATCAGGAAACAAAAATCCTGTTATTTCATCCAGGAAATTATTAAAGACGAAAAAGTGCTAATCAAAGTGGTTCTGAAAGAAATCGTAGCGCAAAGGGTTAATTAAAGCGAAATTAGAAAGTTGAAATTCATCATAGGGGATGGCATTAGAACTCTTTCGAAGCATCCTAGTCAAATTCAGTTTATATTTAATTATTATAATATATATAAATTATAAATTAAAATGAAAATGAATTTTCAAAATTGTTTAAAAACTAGCCCATATTTTGGTGACGCAGCGCTGAACGTGTTAAGAACATTATTGCATTTTAAAAAGTATTTTAACACTTTCCATCAGAGGTTTATCGCACACAATTATAATTTATAATATATATAAATTATAAATTAAAATGAAAATAAATTATCAAAATTGTTTAAAAAGTAGCCCATATTTTGGTGACGCAGCGCTGAACGTGTTAAGAACATTATAGCGTTTTAAAAAGTACTTTAACACTTTCCACCAGAGATTTATCACACACAATTATAATTTATAATATATATAAATTATAAATTAAAATGAAAATAAATTATCAAATTTGTTTAAAACTAGCCCAAAATTTGGTGACGCAGCGCTGAACGTGTTAAGAACGCTATAATATATTATAGCGTTTTAAAAAGTATTTTAACACTTTCCACCAGAGGTTTATCGCACACGGTAAAGAAGACCAAGGCTAGTAAACGCACGAATCGAATTTTATCAAGCCACGTGGCATCGAGACCGGCCGAAGGAGTAATTACATAGTACAAACTGCCTTGCTTCGATTTTCCGCGATTATATATGGTAATTCGCCGCGTAAACGTCGTGAGCGGCTTATAGAGCGATAGCGTGTACCAGCGGGACCACTAAAATAAAATCGTCCCGGGAACGCGACAATAAAATTCGCTGTTTCATCGACAATGGCCGTGCCCCCCGGGGCAGCAGCGGCTGCGTTTTCCAACGACTCAAAGGCAAAAGCTATTAATATCGAGATTTTTCTTGGTCGAGGCGTCCAGAACTCATTACACGTCCTGCAAGAGACCCGACAGTTTTCGAGGCGAAGTTGGATTAGACGTTGGCAGCTCGTTAGCCGGCCTTATCGACCTTTTCCTTGTGCCTGTGCCATTGTGCGAGGCGTATTAATTAAAAAATGAAAATCTACGGGCTGTCCGACGCACGGGTCGCCGCGTAATCTCTTTTCCCGCGTTCCCTGTTCTCGCCCGCGCGCGCCGGCTCATCGGTTTCCGATTTTCTCTCGGATACCGTGGCCCATCGGTGATCTAGATTGCTCTTATAAATGATACTACTTCGCGAGATTAAATGCGACTTCCGCTCCCGGCGAAATTAATAATTAATTAGCCGAGCTCCGGGGCTCGGCCACGGGGACGGGGAAAAATCGAGAATCCATTGCCGCTTAGGTCATGGTGGAGCCGGAGAGAAATTGGACGCGGATCGCGCCTCCAGGATCTCTTCTAGTAGATGAAATTAATCGAAATGCGAAGGTTATGTCAAGGTTATGAAATTAATCGAAATGCGAAGGCTTTATCTCCGGTCAACGGATGGACACCTTTCGCGCAGCTACCTGATGCGTCACTGATTTCTATAAGTATTGGTACGTATATGTTTTCAAGGTTATTTGAAGGTCAGTTTATTTTTTCACGTCACAAATCTATATTTTTTAGCATTTTTTTGCTGAAGGAGCGCACAATTTTCGTCGAATATATTTTTCTGTACAACCTTTATTTTTTATGGCATTCGGAGAAACGTTATGAAAATTATTGAATTGATTTTTTTAAGTGTTAGGATTAATTTTGTTTTTCTATTAAAATAATATTTCATTGCAAGTTCGTACGATGCAACTTTTCATGAAAATGTAGTAACAAATGCTCGAAAACGCTACCGTCGACTGTATATTATAGTATATTATTATTATTATTATTATTATAGTATTATATTACAAAATTTTTGTTTTTTATAACATTTGCATTAGACTGTCCCCATGCAAATGTCGCTGTATAGTTACGCGTTTTATAATTTCAAAAAGAATTACAAAAAGAATAAAGCAACTTTTTTGTTTGTTAAATTGTTCTTTTATTTGTTATTATTCCCTTGTATATTCAATCGACTATCAATTTTATTATTAGAATACTGTTTTTGCTAAAGAATATTATTGTCCTTATACTATACTATATAATTTTGTCTGTTAAGCTGTTCTTTTATTTGTTATTGTTCCCATATATATTCAATCGACTATCAATTTTATTATTAGAATACCGTTTTTTCTAAATAATATTATTGTCTCTATAATATACTATATAATTTTGTTTGTTAAGCTGTTCTTTTATTTGTTATTCCCTTATATATTCAATCGACTATCAATTTCATTATTAGAATACCGTTTTTTCTAAATAATATTATTGTCCCTATACTATACTATATAATTTTGTTTGTTAAGCTATTATTTTATTTGTTATTGTTCCCATATATATTCAATCGACTATCAATTTTATTATTAGAATATCGTTTTTGCTAAATAACATTATTGCCCCTATACTATACTATATAATTTTGTCTGTTAAGCTATTCTTTTATTTGTTATTATTCCCTCATATATTCAATCGACTATCAATTTTATTATGACAATTTTAGAATAGAATATTATTATAATTAGAAGAATGATGCATTATAAAAAAAAGAATATTCTGCTTTAATAATTTATATAATATTCATGTTCCGAGGTTACGCCTTCTCTATGCACAGAAGACATGCATGACAGACAAGAATGTACCACCGGCGGTACACGCCGCCGCTATTAAACCAGATAAAAGTTTAGCATTCGCGGAACGCCGGCGGAATTATGAAAATTAGACGTTCGAGGATAAGCGATCACGGGCTCGGGGCGTTTTCCGTCCGAAAAAAATCAATCGAACGCAACAAGGTCGGGTGGGGACGGGAAACTGACACCTCGTTGATGCATCAGCCCTTCCATTTATCGAAAGGAAGACTAATGGCCGGCGGGAGGGATACGCGCGATGACAGAAAATCAGCCGGGCCGGCACCGGTGACAGATACCGGCGTCCGAATCGATCGGCCCAAAATAAAATATACTCACGAGCGAGCGAGCTAGAGATCCAGAGAGAGCGAGAGAGAGAGGAGAGAGGAGAGAGGGAGAGAGAGAGAGCACGCTGGTAATTACCAGCGTCGAAGAAAAATACCGCGCTCCATTACCGAAGGTTCGAACCCGTGGGGTGCAAGGTGGTACAGGTGAAAAGAGAAAAAGAAAGAAAGAGAGAGAGAGAGAGAGAGAGAGAGAGAGAGAGAGAGAGAGAAAAGGGACGACGAAACCCCGGCGAAGTAGCTCAGGAGAGGCATTACTCAGATAACTGAGAACGTGGAACGAATGAACGAAGGGAACAAACCGAAACGAGTGGCAACAGGGGTGAAGCCAAGGAGAAGTTTCGTCCGTGCGGTTCAGGGCTGGAAAGATCGGCTGACGTGCCCGGGCCCTGACGCAAGTTCGTTTCGACTTCCGGTGCGCCAGGGCTTGCATGCCTTGGATCCACTTGTACCAGCCTTGCCGTGCAAACTTGGGCTCGCGGAGCGTTGGGTTACGCGAACCCGC
>CM052164.1:1406200-1418381 GCA_028455555.1 Augochlorella aurata | reverse complement strand
CAGGGAAATGAAGCTTGATTCTTTTTATTTCATTAGAAAAAGATGAAACGTCGCTGCGATTTTTTCCCGCGAAGTTGCGGTACTTTAAAGTAACCATTTCCGTCGATAACTCCGGGAGAGTCATCGTGAAGCGCAAGGGTTACTTGAGAGTGCTGTAACTTCGCGGGAAAAAATCGCAGGATCGTTACTTTTTTTTTTAAATTGAAGAGGAGGGATCGAATTTCGTTTCACTGTAGACGGCATCTCCGATAAAAATTTTACAAAGTTCGTGCATCGCGTCGAATTTGATAAAAATCGTGATTTTCGATCTAACTGGTCTAAACATGCTCTCACATTTAAAGGGTTACTGTGTTAATGCTTCAGCAAACTTAAAATCCAGAAATACCATCTTAAAGCAGAAGTTTCAAGCTTTAATTCAAGATAAAAGCCATCGCGCTACGATGATTTTCCGCGGAGTTCTCGTCGCTCGAAGTCGACCAATTTCTCGGCCACCGGAATTTCAGCGATTTCTATTGAAATTCAATAAACTAACAATAAATAAATTCTAAAAATCTCAAGAATCTCGAATGTAAAGGCTGCGTCCATTTTGACATAGTAAACCCCGGGGCTGTTCTCTCCGTGTTAACGTTCCCCGGGAAACTTACGATGGACACTCCATCAGCCTATAAAAGATAGTGGCGCATTATGCCGTTGGCAAAGGCCGCTGCAGCTCAACCCGAAGTAAAAGCTTCGAATCGTTCTATTTACCTTGTTATTTTTATATTTTTACGATCATGGCGGCAATAAAACGGGACGAGTGTTGCTGTAATCAGCCTATCAAGAGCTCCACGGAATCACTGTAGTTTACTTATCCTTTATCGTTGCCCGCCTACGGCGCGACGATAATCTTTTACCTGTACCATGGAGTTCTTAACTATAGCAATAGAGGTTATGTCAGAACGATCTACAAAACTTATTTTGGACAGCACAAATTAGGGTCGAAAATTAGGGTCGTAATGAAACTTTCAGTGGAAGAAACAGAATTTAATCAGACGCGTATTCTATTCGCATAAGTATCGCGTTAGGTTTACTGCAAAAGTTAATTAGGTGTATCGATAATGTTATTTCAATTTTTAATATGTATACATGTGGTCATTTGCGACATATATTGCGCAATATATTTGCATTTATAAATAACCGTCACGCTGGCAAGAGGGCGTAAATAATGATGGAAATTATATCGTGCAATAAATATTATTTAGTGCATATAGAATATATACGGGGTGTCCAAAAAGTCAGTATATGTACATAAATAAATTGCTTAATTTGCATAAATTCATAAAGATGTATAACATGTTACAAATTTATAAAAATGTACAATATATTACAAATTTATGAAAATGTGCAATATATTACAAATTTATGTATTTATATGAATAACTAATATGTTATAATTAATATTATATGTATAATTAATATTACATAATATAAATAATATTATATGTATAATTAATATTACATAATACAAATAATATTAATTTATATAAAAATTCATACTATACAGAGAGTTTATAATCTAATAATTCATCGAATTATTGCTATACATAATTTATAATTAACATCTCTAGCACTCGTTTCCCATAAAAATTCTTCTCCACAAAATTCTTCTCCGCGACCCCGATCGCGCCGTTAACTAAATAAAAATCACTCACCCCTAAGTGTCCCATCTTTTTGTCACGGAGTGTAGCACACCGTGGCGGCGGTAGCAGTGATTAAAGAGCTGCCATTCGTCGCTCCTTTGTCGTCGTCAAGCGACTCGTTTATCAGTGCGACCGCGGTGCCGCGGTCGTTGGAAAAATAGTGGCTAATGGCGGAAAATATTTGCCTTTGATCCGAGCAGGGACTGTCGCGAGAAATAGAATGGAAGTTCCAGCGGTGGTGAATGGATTAGCGCCGGCGGTTGCGTTAGGCTCCGGTCGTTAACGCGTCCCCGGAAAACGAGTTCGAGTCGTCGTCAGCTCGACGAGTTCGAGTCGTCGTCAGCGCGACGAGTTCGAGTCGTCGTCAGCGACGCTTTCTGAACTTGTCTAGTTAATTCGCCGCGCCTCGATCTAATAATTACGCGAATTGACAAACTCGATGGGGGTGCAGCGGGGCCGCCATTTTGAAACGTCGACGGAAATGCCCGCTAAACAACTGGCTCGCCGGTTGCTCTCCTTTATTTGCATAATTAGCTCCGCCGAGTAATCCCGAATTGCGAGCGTTCTTTTCGACGGTCGTCGCGCGTCTTCCTCCCTCGCGGAACTTGGTTTTATCGCGGCGGAGGCGGGACACGGCGCAACCCTCGTTCCGCGAATTACGAATGCACGTTCCTCGGATAATTGTATAACGCTGTCGCCGCGTAAAGCAAGATTGTTTCCCCGGGATCTTGCGAACGCATTAATTCGCCGGGGAAATTTGACCGCCATTTCCGCCGGTCGCTAATCTCGCTACCCCGTTTACCTAAGGGAACTTAGGCGGTACAGTCCGCGCGGAAAGTGTTCGCGCAGATTATTTTATAATTGACGGTGCTTTTTGGGGGTGATTTTTGGGGGATGTTGGAGGGATTGGAGAAGAATATTTGTTTTGGAAGAATATTGCGATTGGCTGGAGGGGTTGAAGAATTCGAAAGGGATGTTTCTGCGACTGTGACGAAAATTTAAACAATATGTTTTGTGGATGAAATTTTGGGGACGCTGAAATTTTTGTTCAAATTCAATACTGAGACATTTTGGAAACGAAATGTGATTTGGAGATGTTGTATTATTTTATAACAAATGAAATAGTATTATAGTGACGTATCTTTAAATGCACGAGGCAAAAGCATTATTCTGTTTATTTACAAAGGCAATATAAAAATATAGATATGGTATAAATTATATTATATATAATAAACTGTATATTAAATTATGGATTTAAATTTGTAATTAATAAATTATAAATTAAATTATGAATTTACATTTATAATTTATTATGTATAATACAATTTATACTATATTTATCTTTATATATTGCATTTATATTATATTATATTTTTGTTTTTACCAATTAAAGTACAATATAAATTATAATGTAATATATTATGACTATAGTATATTATGACTATAATATATTATGACTATAGTATATTATGACTATAATATATTATAAAATTCGGTAAAAATAATATTCCATTACTTTCAAAAACCGTCTTGTTATTAAAAAAAGCTTTAAACGTCTGTCGCTATACTTAATTATTCTTCCAGCTTAATTATTTAAACAAATCAGAATATTGAATTAACTCAGCCATATTGCTCTCAGCAATACTCCTCGAGTCCCTACAGCTCCAACGACCTTTTTCGTCGGACGACCTAGAAGCCGCTCAAAATTTCCTCAAACAAAGCAACTTGTATCAGTGACCAGTCCAAGTAAAATTAATTAATTACTCCATCGAACCCACGTTCAATCGAAGTTCTACCAGCGTTTCACAATTCGCTCGGCCAACAAGACGGAGAATGAATTACGTTTGTATTTCTCGAAGCAGTTTTCCCCGTTCGCCGAGCACGGCTTAATATTTGGCGGAACGATACGATATTTGCGAACAATAACTGTGGCGTGTTTGATCTGCGAGGAAAAAATTGGTGGCCGATCGTGCAACGGTGTCGCACGCATTACGGAATTGTGGACTCTATCTCGCGGCCGAATGGGTTGATTTAATTCGAGAGTACACAGCGTGCCCGCGTTATATTGCTAGCCCGTGTTCCCTCCGTGAATTATAAACACACGGGGGAACGAATAGGGAAAACGGTTTAAACCGTGGGCCGGGCTGATCTACAACCCTTCGCGAAGGGGTGGCAGGGGTAATTGTAAGTTGCAATTTGCAGCGCGTTTTTAGAGTGACGTACTTCGCGTTGTTCTTCTGTAAAACGCAGTGTGAAAAATGATAATTTGATTCGAGGAAAATATTGTTTTTATTGTTATTATTATTTATAATAATAATAACAAGCAAGCGAAATAGTAAATTGATGAGTATTATTTATTAAATATCGTTGCAATGTAGTTGGTTATTGTTAGACTGCGGATTTTTCTGCGAAATCAAAATTGCCTCCATTTAATTACAATATATATGTTATATATATTATATATAACATATAATAATATAATATAATAACATATAATAATTAGAAATGCAAATATGTTATTTTCAAGCTATCAAAGTTATTGAAGAAAAGGAAGAGCTTGTTATTTAGTTTATATAAACTAAATAAGTGAGGTTACACTTAGTTTATATAAACTAAATAACAATCTCTTTTTCTTGAATAACTTTCGTAAGTTGAAAATAATATATTTGCATTTCTAAATTCTCCCACAATTACTGTGCACAATTAATATTATTTATGTAATAATTAATGTTACATTTATCGACTAAGATATATTAAATCGTTTTATTCAAAAATAAACAAAATAGCATAAGAAAAAGTATAACAGAATAATTATACTTTTATATAATAAATAATAACAATATCTATATATTATTAGTAAAGAATAACAATATCTACATATTGTTATGAAATAATTAGAATATCTTATTTTTGCAGTACAAAAATGAACAAAATAAAAGAATAAAAAATGTAACATGTCTTATTCCATAAACATCAAGTTAATAAAAAGAAATAGGTCACGGTAATAAGCTGCCCCACAGAAACCGTCCTCACTACCCCATTCGATTTTGCCATAAATGCATAAAATCCGCAGTCTAATAACAATTTTATCCAACGAACAGAACCAATAATACCAATACTACTATAAAAACGAAACAATAATCTGTCGCAATAACTCGACCAACAGCGTCGATCCTTTCAAACGTTTCCGTGACACATGATCAGTCACTTCGCAGAGAAGGTTCATTCCCGGAGAGAGCGTCGAGGGCCGACGTTATAGTGGCCGTCTTGACTCCGCAACGTCCGCCTTAAATGGTCGCACTCAAGCGTGCCGTAAGGTGATGTAAAACTTTGCTACACGGTAAAAACTCGCTCGTAACAACGGAGGACTGTAACTCGAGATACGGTCCACCCTTTCGAAGATGGAAGCATCTATTCCCCCGATTACACCGATCTTGAAACGTCGAATCATCCTAAACGGAGCCCGTTAGAAGCGAGACTCACGAGTGCGGCGTTCGCGGAGAAATATGTCGGATATACAGTGTTGCCGCGTCTAGAGCGATCTCGGCGTTTCTCGAGCCGGAGGAGCTGTTGATAGCAGCGCTCCGTTGTCCCTTCCACTGCGAAAAGCGCCGAAATCGTATTGGACTTAGCGACGCTGGTTGGATATGACTCCGGAGGAGTGGGGGTAGGTGGCGCATGCGCGGTGAGCGCCATACTGCGGCGTGGCGCATCGCGACGCGGTGCATAGTGGAACGAGATATCTGGTTTCTTGGACAGTGTTGGCTAATTGTTGACATTTTGTACCATTTATTTATTGAATTTTTAATAAGTGATCGTAGAATAAGAGGACAAGAAGAAATGAAGGGAGGAAAGAAAAATATCTGCAATTGATATAATAAATCTAATATAAGCGCAGTATACATATACGTATAGACTATACATGTACACTATATAAATAATAAAGTAGATGAAATTAATATAACACAATAATTTTAATAAAATAAGTCTTACATAAATATATTAGACACATATATGTACAAATTGTACTTTCTTCGATAATACGTATACTACATGTATACACTATACTAAGTAAAATAAGTCTAATATGTATATATTATATACATACATACATCACACACATAAACTAAATTCATTTTATTAATCGCAGCTATTTCTCTAATTCTCCTTCTCGTCTCTCATCCGTGTTAATTTATGCTACGATCACTTATTAAATATTTAATTTAACTGTAACATAAAATTGCGACAATTGACAAGAGAATATTTCGTTTCATTTTGCACAGAGTCGCGTCGCGATCGTAGTTCGGAATAATAACGCTAGACGCGCTACGCCGCCATGCAGGACTGCCGGCGCATGCGCAGCGTACCCCTCGAAGTCACGTGCCACATGTACTCCAACGAACGGTGCTCGCGGGTGACGCAACGCGTGCAACCAAAGTATAGTCGCCTGGAACGCGAAATAGGTTAAATAAAAGTCCTAACAGTCTCTCGGCAGGAACGATGGTACCGATACTATCGCGCTCCAACGTTCTGTATGTGTACATAAACTCCGTCCTCGTTTGCTGTAAATATACGTGCCAGCACTCTGCACATCACACGTTCATCCAGCGTGTCACATTCGAAGCGACGATCGCCGGTAAACCTTGCCTGCTGTACCATCGAGCGAACGTCGACAATGCAATTAGAATTTCGGCGAGTCCGCGCCGATGTATACCTCCTCACCACCACACCGATCTGCTCTCTCTCACGATTTGCAAAGATATCATCAACGCTCCTCCTCACCAAATGTGTCTGTACACCTCTTAGTGGATTGCAACAAGAACACGCCCCGAGAATTAGTCACCCGAGTTCCACGAGGACGCGCAGCGTCCCGTATCATCATCGTCATGAACCCGGTGTCGTCCACGATCTATGTACGAAAATCATAGCGACTGCACACCAAGCGAAAAAGCACTTAGGTGTCTCTTTCTCTATATATACATATATGTGTTTACGTGGCTGTGAGTGAGTGTCGGTGGTGTCGCCGGCCGATGCCCGGCGTTTCGGACTCGCCAGCTGATCCCGTCGTCCATCTGCGACACCGTAAAACGACACCACAGGCAATACTGATTCTTGATACGTTGATATATTTCTGTTCGACTATCGCAGGGGTGACCATTCTGCTGTCGCTGACAGTTTTCCTGAACCTCGTGGCAGAAAGCATGCCGACGACTTCGGACGCTGTCCCTCTAATAGGTACCTATGACCAATCACTGCACACGATAATTAAGCATCCGGCTTCTGGCGAGCCTGTGTTACCATGTCTGTTATTCTGGGTGTCTGTGTACATATTTTTCTCTCTCCGTACATATATATATGTATATAAATATGTAAGTATTTATGTGCGTATGTAAATATATATATAATTATATGCATATGTAAATATATATATATATATATATAATTATAGAAATATTTATGTGCATATATAATGTATATACATAGATACACATTTATATAAATATATATATGTATGTATAAATATATATATACATACACAGTGGACCAGAAAAGTGTTCGCACGCCCTTCAAAGCGCAGCAACTTTTTCAAAACTGTACCAAATCACTTGAATTATTTTTCGATGATAGAAGGGCCGCTCTACTAGAGTAAAATGATTTTTCACATAATTTTGCATAAAAGAAAGTTAAAAGGCTCTCGTCTTTAAATATATAAAAGTTTGAAATAACATTTAAAAATCACTTTCAATCGTTTGAATTATATTTTCATGACAGAAGGACTGGTCAACTAGGGTAAAATCATTTTTCTATAATTCTGCTATCAGATAAAAGGTAAAATATTTTCATTAAATATTATATCTTAATATTTCTAAAGTTTCTTATTGTTCTCCGTCATTCCAGAGAATAAACAAAATTAAAAAGAAAGCATTTTAACAGCTGGCAGCGGCGCCGGGTCATTTCCGACACTAATCTAGCACTAGTCAGATACGACTCGGCTAATCTGCGACTGTTAATCTAGTGCAGACTAGTCTCTATGTCGTCTAGAAAAAATTCTAGTGGCTCAGTGCAGTTTGAAAAATGTAATCGTATTTGAAGAAGGGAAATGGAATAGTTTTGTGGCCCACTGTGATTGTTATATATACACCGTGTTTGTGCCTGTCGTTCGAGCATCCCCGTTCAGGCGCCCGCTGCCCCCCTCCCGGAGCCGGCGGAGTGGGGGCAAGCGTGGAAGAGAAATCATACGGGACGGTAAGAACCTCGAAGGTCGTTCAGAATTCCGTTATTTCTCGGGGTTTCGCGCCGCGTCGGTTCGAGAGACGTCGAAAACCACTTTACAGGGGGCGACGCCGCTAGAAAAGGACAATCTCGAGCTGCAGGGATAGCCGGGGACGTTCGTCGCTGCGACGACGACGGCCGACGGCGAGCTATTTTTCGGCTTCGACGGAGCCGAAGCGCTCGTTCGGTCGCTGCGGGGTTCACAGCACCCATTACACGGCCGTTTACCGCCGAGGAAACGATCACGGTTTTTTCTTTGCTACCCATGGGCAACTGGTGACATCCGCTTGACCCTCGAATCCTCGTTCCGGTGGATTTACATGGAACGATCTTTCTTTTGTTCACCTTTTCGAGATACGCGATTTTAAAGGATTTAAAATAAATTTAAGGTACAATTTAATTGGTCTTGAAATAAATAAATAGACTGCGGATTTTGTGCAGTTGTGGCAGGAATGATTAGTTGTTATTTAAAAGAGTAGAATTATTGGAAACATTTAATAGCGTCGAGATTAATACTTTATTGTAATATTTAAGAATTAACTATAAAATAATCATCGCAAGTAATTCAAATTTTGATTGCAAAGGTTATGTCAAGGTTACTAGATTGCAGAGTATAACAAAGTATTAAGTATAAAACGACTATTATAAACAATTCAAATTGTAATTATCAAAGCTCACTCGAAGATCGTGTCACCAGCATTTCTGAACCTCTCAAAGAAATCATTTGAACGCGAGACTTCAAATCACATGGTCAACATAACCTCAAAACGCGACTGTCATTACAAGTGGAGGTAATAATTCCATAAACCGCCTTCTATAGTTCCGCCACGTAAATAAACTATAAACGAAGAGAAAGAAAAAGAATAAAATTTCCAACCGGAAGTTTATTAATATATTTTTGCATAAATATATTACCGCAGTTAAGACGCGTCTAGAAATAATTAAAATTTTACCTTTCGAAGCGAGAGCTGCGAAATCGTCGATTCGAATAATTTCATTAAACACCGGAATTTATTAACAACGATTGCTACAGCCGCTACACTCGAATAATTGTTAACGCGATATTGCAAAACGACGTCTACCCTATTCCGCGCGCGCGCGAAGTTTCATTTCAACTGAAATTCTACCGGGGAAGGAATTTCATTTTCATTGCAACGGACAACCGGTAAAATATCATGGCCGCCCGCCGCCTATGTTTTTCCATTTCCGGCAGTATCGAAAATCGTGTTACGAAAGACGGGGCGCTGTGGTCTGTCAGTTATGAATCATCCCGATGATTTAGAATGAAAATAACCGAGCCGGCTGAAAATGCGGGATACGTGTCGCTCGAGAGGTTGAATTAAACGCGAAATATGATTCTCGCCTAGCTGCTTTGTAACCGAAGTCGAAGCGAACGCCGGCACCGAAATTCTTTTTAATCGGGGTCGGCGGAATTTATTATATTATCCATTAATTGAGCCGCCTGTTCCTCTTTTACCGTTTTTATTACAATCTCGTACGACATTTATTAGTATATATAATGTATTACAAACTTATACATAATTGAAAAATATTTGCGAAATTTGTGAATCGCGATTTTTGAGGTTAGGACGAATTTTTAGAATTATTTTAGTCGACTCCTATTGTTTCAATAGAAATAATTTCTTTGTTGACATTAGCGTTTTAAATTGGATCGAATTTTGAAATAAAGAATCGAATTTTAAATAAATAAAGTAGCATAAATAAACGACGAACCATTTAGGCAGCGAATATAATTTAACAAAAATTTGTCATCGAATGACATAACGTATTATATATTTCATAAAAAGGAATAAATTCGGGAATTATTGCGGTAATAAATGCAAAGTCTGGAAAAGTTAAAATTATATTGAAGTTATAATAAAGTTATAATTGATTCGAGAAAACTTGATTCGAAACATATAGTTAGAAGCTATATATTATTATACATATATACGGAAATGGTAAACAGGATATCCAATAATTATATCATTTCCGGGAAAAGAAAGGTTCCTGAGACAATTCTAAGCAACTTTTTCCTTTACAACAATTTTCTCCGAGGCATCGTTAACGAGTTATCAACGAAAAACACTGACCAATGAGAGGCAAGGCCTGGTGACGCATGGCGGCCGCGCCAATGAGCGGTCGCGTGCTTCGCGCGTTCCTCGACTCGGCCATCTTGCGCCAGAGGCGTCCTCGCCTCCGATTGGCCACCGTTTTTCGCTAATATCTCGTAAAGGAAGCCTCGTAGAACATTTTCGCAAAGGAAAAAGTTGCTTCAAATCACCTCGGGAACCTCTCATTTCCCGAAAGTGCCGTAATTTTGAGACGCCCTGTATTTCGACCGAGAATTTTTTTTTAGTCGCAGCATGCGTCGCGCGTTATATCGTTTTCGAATTAAATCGGCGGTTTAACCGAACAACAGAGTTTCTTGCGAGAGCCTAGACAATTGGAGGGCGGCGGCGCGGGCCAACAGCGATACAAGCAATTCTTGCTTTAATTAACAACGCACGCGTTGCTTTAATTAGTTCCCATTATCGAGTTTACACCGTGCGATGGAAGCCAACGTCTGCGGAACGGGGCTTTGGTGTAATCTTGCCGGGAAAGATCTGAATCCCAAGAGGCAGAAAGGAGGACCAAGGTGCATCGCGAATGCCGGATAATAACAATAGTGTTCGGTAAACGGGGAATGTATAATATTTTCCTTTGCTCCTGTAGTCGATCAATTAATCCGCGATCATCCTCTGTGCCGTTTCGTCGATTTTGTAATATTATTAATATTATTAATATTATGGTTTATTATATATATATATTTATTATATATTTATTATAATATATGTTTTATTATATATTTATTATAATATATGGTTTATTATATATTTATTATAATATATGGTTTATTATATATTTATCATAATATATGGTTTATTATATATTTATTATAATATATGGTTTATTAATATTAAGATTTATTCGTCTTGGCAGAGTCGTTATTTAATTAATACTTGCTATTTAATTATTATTCGGTACTTAATACGCGTGACAAGTGGACTAAGGACTTTTATTGATTTTTATTTATTAGATGATAGATATTTTTATTTGTTTATTTATTTATTGGATGAATGCAATTAATTTCATATTATAAGACGACTAGAGGAATTTGAAAATGTCAATGTATATTTTTTCCAATTGATCTAGACAATTTTTATTCTGCATAAAATTTAATTTCAATCTTTATAATAAAATTTAATTTGCGTAAAAATTGTTTATTCTTTTTTTACATATTATTTCTCTCCGCAGTCTAGTTACTAGGTGCCTGTGTCTGACCATTGTTCGCCGTTTCCACTTGTTCTGAACGCTGATGGCAATTTATGAAAGAATTCTCTCGCATATTATTTTTCCATCGAGAAATAGGAACTTTATAGAATATATTACCATTAGTAATATATGTTATTAACAATATTAGTATATTATACAATATGAATACTGCTTTAAAAAAATTATATCGCAGGAAAATCTTGCATGGAAAGTAACGAACTTTGACCGACGATAACTCCGCGAAAAATCATCGTAGGCTGATGACCATACTTTTAAATTAAAGCTTGAAACCTCTACTTTAAAATAGTATTAACAAGATCTGCAAAATTCGACCGGAAACCCTCTCGTAGTGCACGTCGGGTAACACCAATAGCGACGGTGCATGACCAAAATACAAGGGTTACTTCAAAGTGCTGTAACATGACTAAAAAAAATCGCAGCTGAATTTCTTTTATTTTATATTAAAGGGGAAGGATCGAGCTTTATTTTGGCCTAATCGGCATATTCGAAAAAAATTTGACAAAGTCCATGCATATCGTCAAACTCGTCAAAAAACTGAAGTTTCAATACGACAAACACCGCCTCACATATCCTCAAATTTAAAGGGTTACAACAGCGAATGTGCATCGAACATAAAACCTAGATACCACATATTAAAGTAGAAGTTTCAAGCTTTAATTTAAAAAAAGAGTCATCATCCTACACCAATTTCCCGCGGAGTTATCGTCTGTCAAAGTCGGCCAACTTTATCCAAAACTGTTCTACTCTATAATAACTTCAAGCAGTGTACAAAAATATAATAATTATATCACTATAATAATATTAATCCATACCAACAATTTCGAGACTTCGCATGATGCAACATATAACTTCATAACTGATTTATACACATCCAGGCTTTCTAATTGCAAAAT
>CM052164.1:1232628-1244644 GCA_028455555.1 Augochlorella aurata | reverse complement strand
ATTATTATTATTATTATTATTATTAATTTCCTTTGGCGATCCGATCTCTGAGAACGAGTCCCGTTAACTTATCAAAAAAACAAGCGGAACGAGAACGGAGGAGCGCCACGCAGCTCCCAGCCATATTTATCCTCCTTCTTCCGATTTAAATTGAAAAGAAAGTGGCCGCAAAGTCGCCAGGGAACTGCAGCACGCGATTTCCTCGATCCGATTGTGAGCGCGTTCCTAGGAGGCCGGTTTCAAATTTTCAGCCGCGGAAAAACTTTTCGTTTGTTCAACGATATTACGGCCGGCCGTCTTTTTCCGGTTGCGTCGAGGGGCCGTTCCTTGCGCGCGGCTATTAATTAGACGGAGCTCGCTGTCGGCCTGGATAATTCATTCCGACGTAGGTCTAGCGGGACCGTCCATCCGCCGAATCCGATGCGAAGGGCGCCGCGTCAAAACGTTTGACGTGGACCAGACACGGGAACGCCGAGACATCCGGCTGAATCCTTCAATAAAGCTGCTAACGCGACAGCCGCGATCCGAGGATCGACGGCAGACGTTTCGCGGCGACGATCAGAGACGCGTCTCGCGATCCGTCCTCTTCGATCGCGGAAAAATCATGCGGGGCGAGCGGGGCGAGCGGGGCGAGCGGGGCGAGCGGTCCTCGCGCGTTCCGAGGGGGTGGAACAAAGAAACTTGGAGCAGAGACGTCGTGAAATATGGCGTTTCACTCGGAAAGCTAGGTTAGGCTATTCTGACACCTCTTTCAATAATCAAATTGCTATAATTATGCTAGTATTTATATAAATTCGATGAGAAATGGGAGCTCGAATAAAAATTCCCTATTTTCTGTGACGAAGAACACTGCTTCATGGAATTCCAATTGAAAGAAGAAAGTTGCCCCAAGTTATTCCCCATGCAACTACCCTAACTACCCTCGACGGTGGAGATCTCGCGCGAAATTTTTGAGATCGACTTTTGTCCGTCCTTTTGACTGGAACGCCCCAGTGTGCTGCGCCACCCTTTCGGCGGGTCGAGCAGACGCGGCGACAGTGTCGCTTACACCCTGCTTGAACCCCCGGAGTTAACAATGAGGGGGCCGGTGCAATCGTGCAGCGACGAACCCTGTCTGCAGCGTCGGCACGACAGGAAGCCGAGCGTAACTTCGCAGGTGCAGAGGCTAGAGAACTAGCGCAGGAAGCAAGTTTACATCGAATTCCTGGCTGTTTTGATGAGAGATCGGAGAATAGAGGCTTCCGAGGCACACCAGAAGACAGAGAAACCCCGGGGATCGGGATCGTGAGAGGGTAAGGGCGAACTTCCTTCAATAATAACGAAGACCCCTATGGCAAGCCACGCTCCACCCTTGCGATACCGTGCGCCTAGTTGTTACACCCTTACGGACTTACTACCCCTTAGCGACAGTTTTCAAATAGGCGTCTGCCACCCCAGCAGACGTTCACCTATGCCTCTGTCTCGTCGAACCCCACCGTGATCGTCGCCCGTCGTCCTTTCGACTACGGGCAAAGTGCGCGCTTTAAACGGCGGGAACGCGAGCCTGGTCCGAGAGGACTTCGAGTTAGAGATTGCTCCTTGCTCGACGCGTCCGCGTCTTTATTTTTTAGGCTAATAATAATAGTATTATTATTATAATTTAGGCTAATAAAATAATCGATGCGATTGCGTTGACCCGCGAACGGCGGACCATTTTTAACTGTAACATTATATAACTGTTTATATCATAACTTTTTATACCATCGAGGATGATTATACCAATTTTGGGATTCGTTTAGCAATTTTTCATAATTCTTTTACTTTTCATAATTTTGCTACTGTTTTGTTATTTTTGAAAATATTTCTTGTGGACCTATTAGCCTTTTTGTTGTCCATAATGCAAAGGCAAGTGGTTTTATTTAATTGCCGTAAGTTGAGGGAATAAGCGAAGGGTTGAAATACTGTGGGTCAAAATTGACCCAGCCTTGCGATGGTTTATATACTCTGCTTTGTTGTAGTTCATCTTTATAACATTTTTGGAGCTGACTGATATAGATATTAATATCTCTTCATAGATATTAATGTTTAAGTCATTTGTTTATATCATTGTCCGATGCATTTCTGACAAAAATGAGCAGGTCCAATAGAATACGACATTTGAAGGATTTAAGGATATTATTATTGTTATTTACAAAATGTGAAAATTATTAAACAAAAATGAGACATTCTTATGTCAATTATATTGCAATCACGTTGAACAATTTTTATTTTGCATAACATTGCACAGTTTAGTAATTATACATGTTTCACTAATTCTATTTTATATTATTAAAAATTGAATCATATATTATAATTAGACTGAAGATTTAATACACTTATGAGAAAAATGAATAAGTTGAAAGAAACTAAGAATGTTAATGTATTAATTTCATCTTGTTCAAATTATTTAAGAAAGAAACAAGGTTGCACTCGGCTTCTATATACTGCAATGGCTGCAGACGATTTTTATTTTCCATAAAAATCCGCGGACCAATTATAACTTAACGCGTTGTCTTCTAATGCCATTGTATTAACAATAGTAACAATAAGTAATAATAATAGTGTACCTATCAAGTCACAGATTATTATAGAATATCTCGTGCCTCGGAAAATATCAGAAAATATAAAAAACGAAAGAATATTTTATACCCTATTAATATAAGATATATTCATAAATATTATAAATGTGAATATAATCTAAAGATATAAAATATAAATATAATTTAAAGACAATTTATAAATCTAAATTTGATTTAAAGATAATTTATTAATATAAATATAACTTAAAGATATAACATATAAATAAAACTATAAATTGAAGATATAAAATATAAATGAAAATATAAATTGAAGATATAAAATATAAATAAAAATATGAATTGAAGATATAAAATATAAATATAAATATAATCGAAAGATATAATATATAAATAAAAATATAAATTGAAGATATAAAATATAAATATAATTTAAAGATATAATATATAAATAAAAATATAAATTGAAGATATAAAATATGAAAAAATAATTTAAAGATATAACATACAAATAAAAATATAAATTGAAAATATAAAATATAAATATATTTTAAGATGTAACATATAAATAAAAATATAAATTGAAGATATAAAATATAAATATAATTTAAAGATATAAAGCATAAAATCAAAGATCTCTCAACACCGCTACATTAATTCGAACACGCCCGTTTCAAAAGGAGGAAACACATATTCCCCGCACCCTAGCAAAAACAACTAACCACCAAATAATATCAAAAACCACCTAGTAATCGTCAGAAAAATTTCACCCCAACCTCATGAAACAGGTCCAGCTCCAGTCCGCGAAATAAGCCGCGTATTCCCGTAACAGCTTCTTCAACGCATCTAAAACATTCAGGCGTCCAGGGTCGAATACTGAAAGTCGGCGGCCCATTGTCTCGGCGCAGCGGCCTTTAAGAAGCTCGGCCATCTGACTCGCCTAGGAAATACTTTAAAACCCGTCTATTATATTTGCATCGACTGCGGCAAGAGCGTCCCCAGGGTTAGCAGTGCTAGCAGAGTGAGGCAAGGCGGAGAGAGTCAGGAGAGGCGGTTGGAGAGGCCCGGGTACGATATTGTGTCGGTTTGTGACGGTAGGTCGCGGGAGAAGGCGTGGTTGGTCGGGGTGCCGATGGGGAGAAGAAGACCGGCAGAGCGAGAGCGCCCTCCGAATCCCTACCGACAGGGATCTCCAACTTCCCTTCGCTCGGTTTTCTGGCCGCGGTGCAGCAGCTCGTACGTGCAACTTACGATGCGTGATGCGACGACGCCTGATGTGTGTGCATCCTTTCTTCTCCCTCCCTCTTCCTCTTCCTCCCTCTTCCTCTTCCTCCCTCTTCCTCCTCCCTCGCCCCTGGCTCCAGCGAACGTACACAGCAGGGGCCAAAAGAAAGCTCTCGGTTGTCCCGCATGTGCACACCGTTCGCGATGCACCTGCCCGCTGGTGTAGGTGCACCAACACTTTCCCTTTGGCCCGGTAGTACGGTGCAGTGTCAAAGGGTTGCAGGCGCGGGAGGGAGGGTCGGTGCAGCAGGCACGAGGGGAAAGCGCGAGCTCAGAGGGTGCAGTAGAGTAGGAGAGTGTCTAGACAGACAGGGTGGTTAGGCTGGCTGGGTAGGTGGCTGGCTGGCTCGCAGGCTGGCTGGCTGGCTGGCTGGTTGGCTCGTTGCTTGGCTGGCTTGCTGACTGACTGGTTGGATGACTAGATGGCAGTCGCGGCGGTCTGCACGGGGCTGCATCGTTGTAGGCTGCATTGTGGGCTGCGAGGGAGGGAAGGGGCGAGGCGGGAGCCGGTCGGCCGCTGCTAACCAGGAGGGAGACGAAACTACTTCTTCAGCCAGTCTGCCCGAAGTGAAGACTGCCCTTCCCCTTCCCCCCCGTGGACGTGCATGCACCCCGGTTGCCTAGCCAGCTCCGCGAGCTAGATAAAGCTAGCAGCTGCCGGGGGAGAAAGAAGGCCCTTTCTTTAGGCCGCGGCCGTAATGAGAGCCGCGACTCGGCAGCCGATTGGCCGCCACTGCGCCGAGAAAAGGAGACGGACCTTCCATCCCTCCTCGACCCTCCTCCTCCCTCCTCTTCCGTCCTAAACAGAGACGACGGACGTGTCCTTACCAGCGAACCGTCGTTACCCCTAACGAGGCTAAGCCGAAAGCATCGCGCGATTTCGAAGTTTCCGCGGGGACTCCGCGAGTTGCGACGCTATCGAGACCAAAACGGAAAAATGGACATAACGGGAGGGGGTGAGAGGGAAGGAGGCCGGGCCATGTTCCTTCGTTCGGACAAGCCTGCGGAACAAAAGCGCGCTCCGTGTTTTATAATAACGTTATAGGATTTCCTGCTTAATTATTCGCCGACAGCGGCAGCTACAAACTAAATAATAGTAGCGTAACGCGAAACGACTTTCCGTCGTTGTGGAAACGCGCCGGAAAATCATTTGCCGGGCGCGGAGGGGTGGCGGGTCATTCTCTGTCGGCGAAAGAACGAAAGGTTGACGTTTCAACTCATTAGTTTTGCAACCGGCGTAGAAACGACGCGGAAGAACGCGCGGCCGCCGTGCGTGTACGGCCGCGGCGCCTGTGTGCCGTACGAATTTCCATAAATTACACGTCATATTCGCGTAATTTTAATTAAACAAACACGGCCGACCGCTGGATCAACAAAAACGCATCGAACGACTTTCCAATAGCCTCGCACTTTGCCGCGCGCACACTGCCGAGCGTAAACACGCGCGCGATCGCTGGTACACGTATATACGCACAGGTAGATACATGTATACACGCACACGGAGGTATACACGCACACGGAGGTACACGTATACACGTACACGGAGGTACGCGTGCACGCACAAGTACGCTTATACGAAGAAATACAGAGACAGGGGCGCGTGTGTGGGACCGAGCCGCTCGATGGCGCGCGCGAGCGCGTACGTGCTGCCTCCGCTGCTGCTTTTAATTTATTCCGCTCGTTTAACGATTTGTCTGATGCAACGTAATTATAAATATAATCAGCGCCTGTTAAACGAAACGGGCTGCGTGCGTACCGTGAATGCAGCTCGCGGAATATCGCCATTAACGGTGTTTATAGCCGTCGGTCTCCGCGGAAAAATACACGATAACCTAGCCGTATATCAATTCTCCGATTTTCGGCGCTCTCCCTCTCTCTCTCTCTCTCTCTCTCTCTCTCTCTCTCTCTATCTCTTTCTCTCGTCCCTCTCCCACATTGAATATGACGTTCATTGATTCTTTACAAATTAATCTCCACGGGTTTTCCCGCGGAACATTGTTAATTCGACGGCCCCGGGTCAGCGCCGCTCAAACTCCCGTGCTCCCGGTATTGCAAAACGCGATACAAAAGTTTCTAGCTGAAAAATTTATAAGCTCGCCATCGCGGATTCTCTTCGCCCTTCCCGATTGCACCGTTCCGGGATGCCCCGCGCCCCTCCGCGCCTATCCGCGCCGGTTTATTCGATTCGATTCGATTCCGACGCATTGATTTCATACGAGATTTCGAGCTCACGGCGATTTCATTACCGCGAGCTCGTATGTTTCGCGATCAAACGACAAAAGGACGAGCTCCAGACGCGAGGGGATAACGCCGGGGCATTAAAAATCTGTCGAAATCGGCTCGATGGCAAATTCATTCCGTAGCTGCGACGCAACGCGGGATTTTTCAACCGGTTTCAACCCTTTGCGATCGGTGATTCACTTTGATTCGGGAGTGAAGAGATTTGTTTAAACTCGGAGTATTTTTAACTAATATTTAGTGATTTGTTCTACTGTTTTATTGTATTTATATTTATTGTTATTATTAACTAATATTGTTATTTATTAACTAATATTTAGTGATTTGTTCTACTGTTTTATTGTATTTATATTTATAGTTATTATTGGTATTAGTTATTAATATTGTTATTAGCCAATGCTGTTGCATTTTTCTTTTATTTTCTTTCTTTAATAGCTTATTTTATAATATTTTATTTTATATGCTATTTAATATTAACGTGCGCAAAAGGCGACATTGTTTTATCTATTTCCGGGAGAATGTAAAATGAAAAATAAATGACTAGTATGATTGCTTTTGTTTGGTACATGTGATAAGTGTATTGTAAAAGAGTTTTATTGTTTGATAATTTATCGAATATAGATGAGTTTAATCTTACAGTGCACATTGATGCAAATATATGCGTTACTAGATTTATAGAACAGTAAAAACAAGTGTTGTGTATTAATTTATAATGGTAATAATATGACATTTATTCTTGAAGACGTCCCGAATGTCTTGTGAACGGCCCACGAATGGCCTGGGAACGTCCTGTGTTAGAAATCGAGATATACTTTCAATGTCTTTTCAACGTCCGTTGGACGTCTTTAAAGCGTCCTTTGGATGTCTTGAAAACGCCCTTTGGACGTCTTTAAAACGCCCTTTGGACGTCTTTAAAACGTCCTTTAGACTTCTTTTGGACGTCCTTTAGACGTCTTTAATACGTCTTTTAGACGTCTTTAATACGTCTTTTAGACGTCTTTAATACGTCCTTAATACGTCTTTAATACGTCCTTAATACGTCTTTTAGACGTCTTTAATACGTCCTTCAGACGTCTTTAAAACGTCCTTTAAACGTCTTTAAAACGCCCTTTGGACGTCTTTAAAACGCCCTTTGGATGTCTTGAAAACGCCCTTTGGACGTCTTTGAAACGTCCTTTAGACGTCTTTTGAACGTCCTTTAGACGTCTTTTAGACGTCTTTAATAGTCTTTTAGACGTTTTTAATACGTCCTTTAATACGTCTTTTAGACGTTTTTAATACATCCTTTAATACGTCCTTTAGACGTCTTCAAAACGTCTTATAGACATCTAAAAGACGTCTCATGCACGACTTATGGTCGTCCTATGAACGTCTTTGCGACGTCTGTTATGGAACATCTTTTGTAGGACATCTTTAAGATGTCCCAAATTAGACGTCTCAAAGACGTCCATAGTAGTCTTAAAGACATCCACCCTAAGCCATAAGAAGTCCAGACCTACAATGGACGTAAAACGGACGCCTCCAAGACATCCACTGCACATCGACCAAATAAATAACCTTTTCATCAAAACGTTAAGCGTCACCGATCCAAAAGATTTATCAAAAGCTCGGCTACTCTTTCGCCGCGAGCAGATGACAAATCGATAATCCGCGGCTCGAATGAAGCTGTGACGTTTCAGGAATTGCTTACGGAGGTCGGGCCGTGAATTCGTAATGAAGAGGTTCGAAAAGTTCCGTCGATTTAATTAGCCGGAGCCGGCCGGTGTTCCGCGGCCGAGTGTCCCCCAGACACCCCGGATTAACGAGAAGGAATTCCCGGCCGCGTAAAAACCGGGGACCCCCACGACGAAATAATTAATAATCTGTAGCCGGTGTCCGGTTCTTGCGCCGGCGTCTCGCGTCCGCTTCGAGGCCCGCGTAAATTAGAAGGTCGCCGGGACCGAGAGCAAAACGCGATAGAGGGCCGGCCGCGAAATAAAAGACTCCGTTTAATCAGACGAGATCAAACATGGCGGGGCCCCGTCTGCGCCTCCGAGATGGTCCTCCTTCGCTTTTTGCAGCTTATCCAGATTCGGCGGCAGGATCCGTTTAAGAGTTTGACGAGGCCGGCTCTGTATACAGCGCGGCCAGCCCCGGAACACGGCCTCGGCTTTAATGGTAGGCGACGACGACATGTAAAACGATATGTAAAAAATTGTGGTTTAAAAATTCGATTTGAAATTTTTCGGTAATTCGGCTTCGAGTGCAAAGGGTTAAAAATGCTTGAATAGCCTTCTCGCAATTTTGACCATTTTATGCAACTTTCACTCGAGTTTTAAATTTCAATGATTTAAATTTTAAATGATTTCAATTTTAAATGATTTAAATTTCAATGATTTTAATTTTACATGATTTCAATTTTACACGATTTCAATTTTACACGATTTCAATTTTACATGATTTCAATTTGACATGATTTCAATTTTAAATGATTTCAATTTTACACGATTTCAATTTGACATGATTTCAATTTTAAATGATTTCAATTTTACACGATTTCAATTTTAAATGATTTCAAGTTTACACGATTTCAATTTCCTCGTCATCCTCGACGTTGTCGACGTCGCTGACGTCGCCGTGGTCGTCGTCGTCGCCTCGGCTCGGCTACCGTGCGCGCTTCAGCCGGGCCCCGAGCTTAGCCCTCGCGCCTCATATTCGATTTCAACCGGCTAAGGAGTCCGCCGGAGAGTTCACCGGCGGGGCCACTCGTGCACGTTCGACCTATCGATACACGATGTACCCTGTTTTCTTGTTACGGCTACCGTTGCGTGCTGTTGCGTGCCGTCGAGGCCGCCGAGGCCGCCCAGGGTATCAGATGTACGCTTTCCTCTGCACGCACCCGCGCCACTTCCTCCCCCGAAATGCAACGTGCTTCCTGCAATCGACGAACCCCGTGAAGCCTAACGTTCATGCTGGACGATGGCTCGACGCTTTACCGACCGGTTATTCGGCCGTCAATGCTTGCGTCGTTTTAGGGTAATTAAATCTGCTAAGCCTTTGCACTCGACTCCGAAGCGCTGTTAAATATTGTTATGTATACGTTTTAAAATCATTTTATTGAGCAAATTTGTTTATATTTAGAGAGCTGTTGGAAGCGTAACTGTTGCGTGGCTCACAAAAATTCAATTTTATATGTATAAAATATATGTAAAAAATTGTGGTTTAAAAATTCGATTCCACATTTTGCGGTAATTCGGCTTCGAGTGCAAAGGGTTAAAAATGCTTGAATAGCCTTCTCGCAATTTTGACCATTTTATGCAATTTTCACTCGAGTTTTAAATTTCAATGATTTAAATTTTAAATGATTTAAATTTCAATGATTCTAATTTTACATGATTTCAATTTTAAATGATTTCAATTTTACACGATTTCAATTTTAAATGATTTCAATTTTACATGATTTCAATTTTACATGATTTCAATTTTAAATGATTTCAATTTTACACGATTTCAATTTTAAATGATTTTAATTTTACACGATTTAAATTTTAAATGATTTAAATTTCAATGATTTTAATTTTAAATGATTTCAATTTTACATGATTTCAATTTTACATGATTTCAATTTTACATGATTTCAATTTTACACGATTTCAATTTTAAATGATTTCAATTTTACACGATTTCAATTTTAAATGATTTCGATTTTACATAATTTTAATTTTAAACAATTTCATTTTTAACTTAAGAATTTTTAATTTTTAATTTAAACCAGCTCTTTGATTATTCAACGGACCGTTTTCGACCACTTTTCACCAAATTTTGACCATTAGCCTTTAAATTAGTTTCAATTCCAGCTGCCCGAGTTCGCCAAGTTTTCCCATAGCCACACGTGCCGGCAATAAATTCAGCGAATCTTCCGCGAACCATGAATTCGGCCCACGGTCGCCCATTATAATACTGAGACGTTTACTCGCGTCTTCAGATGTCGGCTACAGATTAGTGTCTTCGATGTATGATTAATCGAGCTTATAGTCACTCATTGGGGTACTCGTGCTCTCGCTTGTACCATCAGATGTTGGCACCGGATTACTGTCGTTCGCGCATGATTAATTGAGTTTGTAGTCTCCCACGGGAGCGTTCGAGCTTTTGTCCGCGCCTTCGGAATGCCGGCAAGGAATTCAGCGTCGTTCATGGGTGAACGAGGTGAAAGTAGATTTATCGGGCCGCAAAAAGCGGTGCTTAGCGCGGTAATGGTCTTCGTAGACTGTATAATAATAATAATAACAACAAGAACAATAATAATAACAATTATAATTATAATAATACTAATACTAATAATAATTATAATTATAATTATAATAATACTAATAATAACAATAATAATAATAACAATAATAATAGTAACAATAATAATAACAATAATAATAGTAACAATAATAATAATACGGTGTGCATGTGAGCGATGCTTGCAACGGAAGGATGAGTGCGACCCCCGAGTATGGGAAATACTGCGTCGCTTAACGATTGTAGCTTAACCTGTCAATCGGGGAATTAACAGTTCCACTCGAGTTCAACCCGTTTCACCATAGGGACTTTTCTCTTCCCTCTAAAATAAATATAAATTTATTTTAGCCACGCTTAGGAGACCGACTTCTATAAATCAGGATTTAATAAGGTCATTTATTCAGACTTTGATATCTCAGATATTTATTTAGATTTTGATATTTTAAATATTTTATACTATTTTATATCATTTAAATATTTATATTGTTTATATTGTTTACTATTTATATTATTATTTAGATTTCGATATTTAAAATATTTTATACTATTTTATATTATTTAGATATTTATGTTATTTATTATTTTTACTATTTATATTATTATTTAGATATTTATATTATTTATACTATCTGTATTATTACTATATTATTATTTAGATTTCGATATTTAAAATATTTTATACTATTTTATATTATCTAAATATTTATACTATTTATATTATTACTACATTATTATTTAGATTTCGATATTTAAAATATTTTACACTATTTTATATTATTTAAATATTTATATTATTGATTATTTACACTATTTATATTATTATTATATTATTGTTATTGAAATTATATTATATTAAGTTATTGTTATTATCATTTTCTACGATATACATGTACGATATCAGTGCAATTTGCTCGTACATATATTTGCACTGTTAAAAATTGATTAGGTATCAACATTAACGACGTAAAAATGTTCAACGTTGCCCCAGAGTGCAAAGGGTTAATATTCCCCATCCCTCCGTCGATAAAACTGCTATCGAGAATTACCCTCCAAGAAGCGGCGCGCTTATTTTTTCGCCTTCGGTGGATTGGCACCGAACAGCCATATTTCACCCCGGCGAGACAATTACTCCCGAAGGAGAAGTGTCGGATACAACTAGAGTTCCGTACGCAGATAAGTTGCTTACAATTAGCCCGAAGCCGTAGTCTTTCCCGAAGGAAGAAAAGAAGGCCGAGGGGAAAGTTTGCTCTCGTCAGCCGGGAATTTTCTCGAGCGCGCATCTCCGCTGAACGGATTATACTGAACCAATCAGCGTAGTTTGCCGACGTAGTTACACCGCGCGGCCCGGCGAAGATTCGAAGTCGAAGTTCCGCGGATTTTCGAATTTATCAATTTCCGCAGCATTTTCTGTAGCATTTCGGCCGGCGGGGCGAAATACGTTGAACTTTGACACGGTAATCTATCGGGTCTCCCCGGGGCCGGTAATTGGCAATTTGTCGTGAAGCTGGAGCTCCCGAAGTGTTCGAACTTTCGAAATTCAAACTTTGAATCACGCGTTTAACCGGCGAACTTCCCCACTTTTATCAACTGTAACGAACTCTCCGCGGTGGTTACAGCTAACAATTTTATTCGTTACGTAACGAGCCGAGCGTTTTACGAACTGGCCGGGACCG
>CM052164.1:1201977-1212440 GCA_028455555.1 Augochlorella aurata | reverse complement strand
ATTTTATAACATAATTACCTTCGGCACTTATAATTCAGCTACAGGTATTCCCCTAATTTTCGAGCATCTATTTCGATCCCAGCGAATGAAATAACATCTCTCGTACAGAGTCAGTTATTTTGGCAGTACGTCGGAGTTTTATTCGCGATATTATAGTTTCGTTCGCTCGGTACATTTTCAAATGGCTCGCACAAGGAAGTAGATCAAGTTTTCTTTAACAAGGCAATTTCAAGGGAGCGCCGAGGACCGGCAACCACGGAATTTCGTTAACGAACGCTCGTTTCCTATCGGCGGGTAACCGGCTGGCTGGAAGGAGCACGGTAAAAAGCCAGTAAATCACACTCCAGGAATCTAAATTATCCTGAAGAAGGAACGCAGCCACCTTGGTCACGATAGTGACCCGGGGACGGAATTTATCGGACGCTAACCACCGCAGGCTACATTCCCGGCTGAAAATATTCCCGTAACAGACTCGAAAACAGCTTGCCGATCGGCGATTAAACAATTATTTAAAACTTGCAACAATTTCACCGAGACGGTCTGCCGAATTACGGAAATTTGTGGAACGCTGCGGGAATTACGAGACCCTTTTTATTCTGCGAAATAAAACACGGGCTGCGGAGAGGATTCTGTTCGATAAATATTCTGTAATTTGTTCTGTAAATTGTTTCCTGTACTAATCTATTTTGTTTTTACAATTCTTTATGTTTTTTTTTACGTTTATTAGCACCGCTCGTGTACGTTTTTATCTTGTTTCGAAATGAAAAAGGGTAAAAGACGGTTTACAATTGTTGAGAAATTAAAATTATTGTTATTATCAAAGGTAGAAGATTTTGCATTAATCATTTTAGATAATGAACTAGTTGACACTTGATTTACAGAATGCGTTGGAAGAAATTATAGTAACGGAGTGGGCGACGATCATTAATAATTTTTGGAAATGGCTTCGCGAATATATTGAAGCGAAAGAAGCAAATTTTGAAAACGCAAAGTAAATTTTATCGTTCAATTTTGTGATTGACACATTCGTTAAACTAATAAGATATATCGAATATTATATCAAATCCAATGCTTTGTCCTTATTTCCAAAGCAGCTGAATATACAGTGTGGTATAATATACTGCAACTTCCAAAATATTATTTCCCAAAAAATAAAACGATATTACTGGTTAACTGTTAGGTTGGGGCTAATAGAAGTCAATACTTTTTTATTCAGAAGTCGATATTCTTCCATATTCTGGTATCAAAATATAGTATTCCACTTACGAAACAAAAATTGTTTGCCTATATATTATGACATAATATAATATAGTGTGGTATGGTATATTATAGTATAGTATAGCATACTATAGTATAGTATAGCATAAGGTATTATAGTATAGCATAAAGTATTATAGTATAGCATAAGATAGTATAGTATAGCATACTATAGTATAGTATAGCAGAGTATAGTATAGTATAGCAGAGTATAGTATAGTATAGCATAGTATAGTATAGTATAGCATACTATAGTATAGTATAGCATATTATAGTATAATATAGCATACGATAGTATAGTATAGCATACTATAGTACAGTATACTATGTTATAGTATAGCATAGCGTAGCATAGCATAGTATAAGAATAGTATAAGTATAGTGTAGTTTAGTATATTATAAATATAGTATTGTTTACTATATTATAATACAGTATACCATAGCATAGCATAGCATAGCATAACATAGTATAAGTGTAGCATAGTATATTATAATATACTATAGCATAGCATAGCATAGTATAATATACTATAGCATAGCATAGCATAGTATAAGTATAGTACAGTTTAGCATATTATAAATATAGTATAGTTTAATATATTATAATATAGTATAGCGTAGCATAGCATAGCATAGCATAGCATAGTATAGCTTTCCAAAGAATAACATATCATAGCATAGTATAATATAATACAATGTCCATTTAAACCGTTGCAACTTCTCTATTGCATACACGCATACCTTCTAAATTGCAAAAGGTGCAAAAGTTGTACCGACCACCCTGTACATACACCGATACAGACTATCCCGCGCACCCTGTAAAGTGCTTAGGCAGTTTGTCACGAGTCCGCTGATTGAATCGAGTCGAATTTGCATTCAGTTCTTCCCAACCGTTCCGCAGCAGATTTTTAGCAAACGCGTCGAACACTCGTCCGTTCGCAAGCAGCCGCATCCCCCTGATCCACGGCGTCGCCGATCAGATTCTCCGCCTCGAAAAATTGTCTATCGTTGTCTCAGTCGGCCGATGCAATTTCCGCCCGGCTGTTTGACGCTCGGCGCACGTACGACCTTTACGTTTCGGCTCTTTACAAAGATTCGCCCTCGTCGGGACTTCCGTCGTTATCTTTCCTTCCGGTTCCTTCTCGAGTCAACTCTTTTTTTCCCTTATCAATGGCCTCGGATCGATCGGCACGCGATCAGGGCTGACCGGTGTTCACGCTCCGAATACAAAGACCGGAGAGGGAAACACACACCGGAGGGTAAACTGCGGGGATCAACTTGTGCTCGAACAGCGTCGCGGACGTTTCTCAGCTTCTGCAGAGAACGCTCGCGCCCTTATTCGCTTTCGCTGACTCAAACTGCCCGGCAACCCTTCCGACACTCGACGACCGGAGTCAAAACGGTCGTACTCGAACTTTCCTTTCAATTGCAAACGATTATTGCCCAGTTTCGTCGATGTCCCGGCGAAAATTCCGCTGTATTTTTACAGCGAAGCGCGACTTCTCTTGTAAATATTGTTCACTTAATGTAAACATTGTTAATTAAATATTATTTATCGGATGAATCATATCAAATCTTTTCTTATTATTTTATTTTGTTTATTTCTGAGTAAAAAATGTGTAAATTTACGGTTAACGTATTACATTTTGTGATTCCTTACTCAATATAAACATTGTTAATTAAACATTATTATTGATCGGATGAAACGTATCAAATCTTTTCTTATTATTTTATTTTGTTTATTTCCGAGTAAAAAATGTGTAACTTTAACATTTACATATTAAATTTCGTGATTCCTTTATTTTGTTTATATTTGGAAAAATAAGTAACTTTTCGATTTCATATTAAATTCTGCGATTCTCCTATTTTGTTTATTTTTGAAAAATAAGTTTATGATTAATGTGATCATAATAAAATTTTGTGACTCTTTTGTTTCATTTACTTCTGCGAAAAAATAACTAACATTATTATTAACGAATAAGTCGCATTAAATTTTATGACCTTTGTATTTCGTATATTTTTTAACAAGAATATTTAACACGTTCCATTAATAATAAATCTAAAATTAACTCTACCCGAAGAAAAGCCAACGGCACAGTAATTGCTCCTCGCCCCACAGTAACCAGCTCCAGTAGCCTATATTAAATTAACAGAAGCAATCTTGCGCGCGTTTTCAACAACGGTCAGCGAGATAAATGGATTATTTATATACGTATCATCCTCCTCGACGAAGTGGGAATTTTTCTCCACAGTCTGTGAATTTTTCTCCGCGAGTCAGTTATCCGGTTAAATCGCAGAACCGCGGCATAGAGCTAAGTTAATTCCGGTTCGAACACATGCCCGGTCCGAAAATCGACTTCATAGATACAAAGAGGCCTGTTTCCAGAGCGCAGCTTCGTTTCCACTAGCACAGAGTAGTCGCGGCGTTCCAGCTAGTTCTTTCCGCGTTTCTGGTTATTTTTTTAAGGAATAAAAGAGCGAAACAGACTCGGAGGGGGTTAGAAAGCAGCAGGACCACGTGGCGTGCTCGCCGGCGAGGAAGAGGGGTCGGCAATTAGTCAAGTAGAATTATAAAAACAAATAGGGTCGGTTTCTGGGCGGCTGGTAGCGAGAAGGTGGGCAACGGCGGCTGGGAGAAACAGGGCGTTGGTGCGGGGCTGATTCAGTAGCAGAGCCGCGCGCCGGGTACGTTGGTTCGTTCGCATAAATATGAATGCGCCCGCGGCTCTCATTAAGTCTCTCTGCCTTCATTTATCTACCCCTTCCCCTCCGGCCTTGTCCTCGAGTCTTCCGCCCCTCGGTGCTCACCCGGTCCGCGCAACCACCGGGAATCTTCTGCCCACTGGAAGTTCGCTTCTTATGCGGAGGAGTAGACTTGAAACGTTTAGACGCTTTCAGCCGAATGCCGCCTTAACGTTGGTCATGATGCTGTCCTCGGGAAATCCTCTTAAGGGAGTAATTTTAGCCTTCAAGAGCTAAACGCCCACCGTCGGCCCTCTATACGACTCCCTCCTCGACCCTCCGATGCCTCTGTCTGCCACCATTTTGCGCCAGAACCCGAGAACCTCCTCCCGATTTCGCAGATTATGCCAGCTAACTCGAGTCCGTCTGTTGTTCCGAGCAGACTCAAAGGGAGGCGGCCGCGTCGGTTCTGCTTCTAATAACCGAAACGCTCCGCCACTGGAGATTCCGTTGAACCTATCACCAATTTCCAAGTAATTTTTCTAAAGACCTTGCTGGGTTTCTTTCGTTTCACGATCTCGGTTGAGGGATTTACTGATCAGCTAGAAGAGGGAAGAGAGGGTTAGAGGACATGTCAAACAGTTTCTCACAATATCTCGAGAACTAATAATCTTTCTGCCATGACACTTAAATAATTTTTTACGCAAAATGAACTGGAGAATCGATCTGTCTAATCAAAATTACGCATTTCCATTTAAATAAATAATAAAGTTGTTAATTGCCTGTTGTATCTAGGAAAGATGACCAAGGACCTATAAACATAGTGCTATTGAAGCCGTCTATCTTTCTCCTTTATCATTTTTCCGTCGACGCATTAATAATAAAGTTACCAGCTGAAACAGGTGAGAAAGGTAGCCATCTATCAGCAAACACCAGAGATACCCTCCCCTAAGAGAACATCGCAACAGCGCTGTCACAGTTCTCCGACTTTCAGGTCTGCGAAACATCATACTGAGCTCTAAAATTTATGAAATTTATGAAATCTCATACAGCGCAGCTTTCTTACCAACATCTGAATATCAGTGCTGAAATTTTTAATAAACTCATCCGCCTCGGACATACGTCCGAGTATACTACTCCGCGAGAGTTCGGCCACGACGAGGAGCAAGAGAACGCGACAACAGGGCGAAGCGAGGGTAACTTTTATCTAGAATCGCGGTTCCTGCGACGAATTCCTTCCCAGCAATATTTTCGGCGGATTATAGTGTCGAGGGAAGGTCTAGGTTAGACGGGAGCCATAAGTCTCCGATGGCCCGGAGGATCCTCGTCGTTCTAGGTGTCCTTGCCAGCCTTTCGGTTTACGATCCCGGCAGCGAGGGCGCTCTTATTAAGGATCGCGACATGGCTCCTCGTCTCTCGTCGCGGTCGTATCATGTGATTATTATTTATACCCCAACAACCCGCCCCCGGAGGGCATACCCGCTGCTGTCTGCGCTCCTCCGCCTTCTCGCGTCCCCTTCCGGCTTTCTTCTCGTCCGTGGAAGCTGGCTCGGTAATCTTCTTCTATAAATCAGCCGGCGTAATCTCGCGGCGCGGACGAATTCCGAGGCGATTGAACGCATCTTCGGGAACGGAGGATGCGTCCGGATTATAAATAGGGGCCTGCGTTCGGCAATATGTCCGCCTTTCATCCCCGCCGATAGCGTTTCTTTTGCTCCTGATCACTCGGCCGGGGAAGATCTCGTTTCATTACTCCACGGCGACGTAACGAATAATGCCGTTCGAATTATTGCCGCCTTTTATTGCATTCCGAAGCGATTCTTGCTGGCGACAGCTCTGGATGAAGATCAAGGATTAATCATACGCCCCTGGATCAATCGTCGCGGGACGGTCTGTTTTTATGGAATTTTCGAAGATCGAGGATCAATGGTCTACTCTTTATTGGGGATGTTTCTTTTGGTAGGATAGGGTGGTGATTAGGGTGTTTTATAGCTGAATCTCGGTAATTCGGCCTGTTAAGGTAGTCCAGTCCAAGTCCAGTACTGTCATTGAACGGAAATGCGCGCCAGAAATAGGCACAGTGCACGTGGTTGCTGTATATACGTTTTCCTAAGTGTTAAATAACAAATGGATTAAACAATGTTTGCATCAATATGATTATTTAATTTACATCATTAATGTGAGAAGGCTAGCAAAATTACAGGTAATATAAAGGCATTTTTGCAAGACTTCACGATAGAATGTTTAATATAATTAATTATGAAATGTAAATTGGTTAATATATTACTATGCAAAGATTGGTGATGTAATTGTGTATGATATATTTTGAAACAATTGGTTGAAATATTTACATATGTTGTATATTATGAGAAAATGTGTAAATATGTAACATAACAGAGGTTCGGATAATCGAGGCTCCAGTGTAAAATTATGAAAATACTGTCGTTTATAAAAGTTGATAAATTATTATTTTAGACTGATAATAATATAGTAGTAGTATAGGAAATTATATAGTAGATTATTAATATTTAATCAATATGATACATTAATTTAGTATAATAGATTATTGTATAATATGTTGCAATGGTAGTTTTAGACTCCCTAGAGATTGCTAAATTATGATAATAATATAGTAGTACTATAGGAAATTATACAGTAGATTATTAATATGTAATTAATACGATACATTAATTTAATATATTAATATTATTGTATAATATGCTGCAACGATAATTTTAGACTCCCTAGGGATTGCTAAATTATGTCAGTTTTCACGGTGTTGGCATGATTCCATTAATACAATTTTGAGATTCGTATATTGCGCGACGGTTTGCAGAATAAAACAGTAAATAAACGATTCCATAAGTGTCTCTGATAGCGCGTACAATATAATTATCAGTGTGCACGTATATGAACAAACGGAACGAATTTTATGAATCTGAATATTGTTGAATATTGTTGCTAGCTTCTACAATTGACTACAGTTTGACCGAATCGACTGTAAAAATCTTTAATTAACTCAGCTACTTAGTATGAGATAGCTTTGGGTCGAAAATGGACAATTTGGGAAGAGGAGATTCGATTGCAATAAATTCTCCATAACTGTCCTTGAGCTTATAAACAAAAAAAGAACGATTACGGAAGAGGAAATACAATTAGAGTAAATTCCCCTCAATTGTCCTTCAGTTTGTATACGAAAACGGACAATTAGGGAAGAGAAAATACGATTGCAATAAATTCTCCCCAACTGTCCTTCAGCTTATAAACAAAAAAGAACAATTACGGAAGAGGAGATACAATTAGAGTAAATTCCCCTCAATTGTCCTTCAGTTTGTATACAAAAATGGACAATTAAGGAAGAGGAAATACGAATATTCGAGCCTTGCGGCTCGTTTTTATAGCTGCCTATTATCAAAAAGTATAAAAAAGTATAAATTTTCGTTTCAAAGACAAATGACAATTACAGAGAACTTACTGTATTCGACTCTTGCGTCTGGCTTTTATAATTGTCGACAATCAGTGACTATAAAAACGATTCACAAAGCTCAAATAAACGCGTTTCCTCTCTCCAAACTGTCCATTTACGTTTCAAAGACGAAAGACAATTAGGGAGAACTTACTGTATTCGACTCTTGCGTCTGGCTTTAATTAGTGTCGTCAATCAGTGACTATAAAAACGGTTCGCGAAGCTCAAACAAACGCGTTTCCTCCCTCCAAACTGTCCATTTACGTTTCAAAGACGAAGGACAATTAGGGAGAACTTACCGTATTCGACTCTTGCAACTCGCTTTTATAATCGTTCACAATCAGCGACTATAAAAACGATCCACAAAGCTCAAATGATCGTATCCCCTCTCCCAAAACTGTCCATTTTCTGTCAAAATTCATTTCGGCTATGGACGAATCGCAGCGTCGCAGACCTCGTCCGCAGAAATCATGCACGTCTCGTTAGTATGAAACGGTAACGAAACGGTCCCGCGAATAGCTTCTCCCAAGTAACGGCCGGGGGATCGTTTCCGCCGTCGGTTATTCGTAGCAAAGAGGGCGAAGGAGGTGTTCGAGTGTTCGAGAGCGCGTTCGGAGCTCGAAGGGACACTAAGGCGGGCGGCGTTGCAGAAGCGCGCAAAGCGGATAATGAAAGACAAAAAGGAGGAACGGGAAAAGAGCGGCGAAAAGCGACGCGGACGAGGGAAAGTGGTGTGATATTTCCACGCGGGGTCGCGAGACGGCGAGGATCCCCGACAGAGAAGGAGCGCGGGAGACGGCGATTGAAGGGAGAGGCAACCGGCGGAAGGAGAAAAGGTCGAAGAATGTCGCTTGACGAAGGAGGAGAGGCAAAGAGAGAGAGAGAGAGGGAGGCTGGATCGGCGAAAAAGGACTTTTCAAAGGACCCCACCGGCTCAAACGTAGCTTTCATCGGCTTATTGTCCGCTAAACACTGGAGCCGCGCGGCCAGGTAATAAAAGGATTCCGGCCTCTCGTGAAAAAGTTGAATAAAATAGCAAAAGGAGGACTCTGCCCCGGGACCGGGTGACAAAGGGTCCGCCGCGTTCGTCGCGGAGATTTCGGCGGGGGTGAAGGAGGCGCGAACGGCTGCGGCGTGGGAGGGTGGCAGGCCTGTTGCGAGGAAGAGGCCTCGGGAGAAGAGTCGACGGGAAAATCGTCGAAGACGTCCGCGGCAAGCTCGAGAGGGGCGGATGAAATAAAACATGGAGAGGGGCGGGGGCCTCTTGCTCTATCAGCCGGTTAATGAAAAATAGCGACACCCTCGCCGCGCTCTGTCTCCCGCTGCGCGTCGGATTGCTTGCGCTCGCGTGCTCCCCGCCCGCTCCCTTTCAAGCCGTTTCTCTCTGTGCTCGATTCGCAGCGAGCGCGGGATGAGTTTCGCGTGATTCCATCGCAGGCTCGCCGCCGACTCGCTTGCTTACCGGAATTTCCGCGAGGATTTCACGCTGCGACATCATATTACTGTGTCCTGCCCTTCTTGCCAGGCTCCTCTTGCCTTCTCGTCGCGACGCTCTATCATCCGAGCTTCTCTTTCCAGCTACTCCTTTCCTGTTATCTCTGCGCCCTCTCTCTATTTCTCTACTTCTATCTATCTCTCTCTTTCTCTCTCCTCCATTTCCCTGACATCTGCTCCGCTATGTATCCTCGCGAAAATTGCTTGCCAACTTCGAAACGTTATTGAGTCTCCTGGACGGCTTTAATTAACGAGGCCGCTAGCGCGCGAGCGGTCTATCCGCGCCGCCCCCATCCGCTCGAGCGGACCGCGCTCCTTTTCTAATAATTGTCGAACGGCGCACGTCCGTGCCGGCTGAGCCGATCGAATGTACCGCGCCGCTTATTGTCTTTTTATTGCCGGCGGAATAACCTGTCTGGACCGGAGCGGCCGGCCCGGCCGACCGGAAATACGAAGCATTTAAATTAGACACGGCCGTGTAACCGACTGAAAGATGGATTGCGAAATATTCCGCGATCGATCGGCCCGCGACGCGATATTTCATTACTACCGGCCAATCGGTTTTCGAGGACCGTCGCGTCTCCTATTTGCGGTACGAAATCAAGGCTGCGGCTCCGGAATTGTCTTCCTGCGGAAACTCCGTCTCTTTCTCTCTCTATCTTTTTCTTTCTATCTCCATCTCCCTCCCTCTCCCTCTCTCTCTCTCTCTCTCTCTCTCTCTCTCTCTCTCTCTATCTATATCTCTCTCTCTTTTTCTCTAGCTCTAACTTTATCCTTATCTCTATTTCTAGAGATCTATCTCTATTTCTCTGTCTTTATTTCCCTATTCCTTTCTCACTCTCTCTATCTCCCGCTTTTTCTCTATTTTACTTTCGCTATCTCCAACTCTATCTCTATCTCTATTTCTATTTCTCTATTTCTATCCCTATTTCTATCTCTCGATCTTTACCTCTCTATTTCTATCTCTATTTTTCTTGTTTTCACTTTCTCTATCTCTAAATCTATCTCTGTCACTATTTTTATCTGTCTATCTCTTCCTCTTCCTCCCTATCTCTCTATCTCTCTATCTGTTTATCTCTCTGTTTCTCTATCTCGCTATCTCTTGATTTTTCTTTCTCTCATTTTCTCTATCTTTAACTTTATCTGTATCTTTATTTCTATCGCTCTCTCTCTCTCTCTCTCTCTCTCTCTCTCTCTCTCTCTTTCTCTAGCTCTAACTTTATCCGTATCTCTATTTCTAGAGATCTATCTCTATTTCGCTGTCTTTATTTCTCTATTCCTCTCTCACTCTCTCTATCTTCAGCTTTTTCTCTATTTTACTTTCGCTATCTCCAACTCTATCTCTATCTCTATTTTTATTTCTCTATCTCTATCTCTATTTCTATATCTCTATCTTTACCTCTCCATTTCTATCTCCATCTCACTCTCTATCTCTTGCTTTTTCTTATTTTCACTTTCTCTATTTCTAATTCTACCTCTGTCTCTATTTTTATCTCTCTATCTCTTCCTTTTTCTCTCTATCTCTCTATCTGTTTATCTCTCTGTCTCTCTATCTCGCTATCTC
>CM052164.1:948163-958546 GCA_028455555.1 Augochlorella aurata | reverse complement strand
CTTTTTTGTCAACGGTGAACCTGCCGACTCCTAAACGCGATCGATGCTCGATTTCTCCTAACACGTTCAGCGCCACGTCACCCAAATATGGGTGACGCTAGTTTTTAAACAATTTTGAAAATTTATTTTCATTTTAATATATCCGAACAAACTGAATTTAACTAGGATGTTTCGGAAGAGTTCTAGTTCAATTCCCTATGATCAATTTTAACTTTCTAATTTCGCTTTAATTCATTAAATTGCTTTGATTTTGGGAAAATTTTGGTGGTCGATTGTTGGCGACGAACGTGTTAACAATCACTCTAGCCCTTATCGGACGCTAGCTTTTTTTACGCGATTTTCACTAGGCTGTAGCTGGTTTCGATAAATATTCGACAAATTTTCAGTATTATAAGAATAACATTTTTGTTAAGAATTATTTATTTCTTGGAGGAGTGCTAGAAAGATATAAGTTTGTAATGTATGATATTTTTTGAAACAATTACCAATCTGAAGGAATGGTATTCTGCTGCACGTTCCACAGAAGTATGAATACTTTCTAGGCAAAACTTTTCTTTTCTTAAGATGTAATAAGGTGCATAAAAACTTATCTCCGTCAATTTCAACAAAGTTTCTTTATTTTTTTATCATTCCAGTAAGTTGAAATACATGGACGGCCTTAAATTCTCTGAACATTTTCATTGCTTGACATTTCACTTATCCATTTTGATTGTAAATGTATAAATAATCATAATCGTAAACGTATAATGAATAACAAGTACAATTCGACACAATGATAAGTTGCTGCAACAACGAAATTGTCCAAAAAAAATGAAAAGAGCGTATATTTACACCTTTCGTGCATACCGTTAGACTTTTGGTGGCGCATGTACACGTCTCTCGCAGTCAAAGGATGAATAAAATCATGTACGACGAATCGAGTCGGATCGTTGGACACAACCGCTCGCTGTCCAGAACGCGAAGCCGTGAAAACACGAAGAAGAATCGTAGATTTATCATCGCATTAAGGTAACATCGGTAACGTCATAAATTTGATTCGATCCTGGAAGGATTTCGGGTGCGGCGTGTTCCCGTCGCGAAGTGTATCGCCATCGAATTCGGAGCTAGATTCGGCGGCGGTCATCCGGTGCGGTGTCGAGGTATCATCGGTCTGTTTGCCAGGCTCGTGAACATCGCGCTAATACGGACGATTATCGGGCCGGAATAGTTCGGGCTCCTCGGAGCCCGATTGTAGTCCGCGTCCATCTCTAATCCTATCAGGGACGGTCACGAATCCTGCGACGTCCGCGGCTATCGTTTGCCGGTCGAATCGCCGTGCCGTGCCGCGCCGGGATAAACGGGAAACTGTTCGGCCCGGTGACACGTCGATTTTAATAATTTAATCTCGGAAATCCCTGTCGCCGCCAGGCAGAGTCGTCGGCCAGGTACACATGCATGTACACGATATATGTGTATATATCATATTGCATCCGGCCTGGCCGCGTCAACCAGGTCACGGTATATAGAGGGTGACGCCTGGAACGTCGGCAGTTCCGTTGCATTGTTTGACTTCGACCCGTTAAAGTTCCATTTACCGTCGGAGCCCCGGAGTCTATTCTGTTTACACTGGTGTACGTGGAGAGGACGACGACCGACCGTTGTGCGGGGCGCATGTTAGTAATTTTTGTTTATTCTCGGGCCGCGTCGCCCCTCTCGCCCTCGCCCCCGCCCCCGGGACATCCAGAATCCCTCGCGGATCTCAGTTTAATTCGGCTACCGGCATTCAAACGAATCCCGGGCAAGTTTCACGGCTAGAGTGACGCCGGTTCCGACAATGCCGGGCTCTTCTTTTCAATGGGATTCCGTCGAGCATGATTTGTATCCGCGCGAAGAATTGTTAATCTCGTCGCTGCTGTAAACACTCGCCGACGGCCGGCGGCAAGAGACGCGCGTATGGGATATTTCTACGGTCCTCAACTTCCCTGGGAATTTTAGAGATTTACGAGACGCTCAACTGCGACACTCTACACGCTAAATCCGCTTTCAAAGTTGACTCAAAAATGATAAATTTTGTAACAGTTTTACGGCTTCGCGTTGGGTTCGTATTATGAACTGTATACAAATTATGGTAGACCGAATTTTGTGTAAATATCGAAAGTTAAACGATGCAGCTCTCGTTCCAGTCTCGTCCACGGACTGAGTACTTAAAGGATTAGTGGTCGTAGTTTAAACTTTAACTGTTTTATGTGTCGAAAGTTGTTTAAATCGAGCTCGGACATTTTTCTACTTGACCTTTTATAGACTGAAATATTTATACGGTTTCGAAATAATTTATATAATTTGATACTACTAGGTAACGATCTCTAGATATTAACACTTTATCGATAATATAGAAAAAATATTTCTATATTTTCATAACACTAGTATGAAACAATATTTATTTCGTCTATTTTTATCTTATTTATTTTATTCATCGCGAAAGGTATCTAATTATCTCCATAATAGATAACAAATTATCGGTTGCCTTGACTACCGATTCACAGAGTAAAAAGCCGATTTATAGGCTACCGGTCGCTAAAATGTTAATATAAAAATAAATTTAATGAATGAAGACGCAATAATAAATTAATACATCTGGCTTCAAAATTACACTTCGAAATTAACATTCGTATCGCTGAAACAATTTTGCGAAGAAGCAGATTTAACCTTTTGCACTCGAAGTCATTTTAATTCTAAATGCAAAATTGATTCTTCTGACCTATACAGTATTTTTATTTTATACATATATTTTTTTATTTTAGTTTATTTTATTTTATTTTATATATTAAATTGAGCCTTGTGACTCGCACAACAATAATGATACTTTTAACAGGATTTAAATATAAATATATTTACCAATTTAAACATTATATCATTGCAAGATGTAACAATTTTTAGCGGTGCCTCAGAGTCACCGCTCGACCGCAAGGGGTTAAAAATGACTATCGCGATGAGCGTAACAGAATTTTGGATGCGGAAGATCGGATTGCGTGCGCGCGATTGGCGAAACAGCTGTCCCGGGATGACATTGGGGATCGGAGCAGGCCAATATCCGTGGACACGGTCGCCGCCTACAAAGGGATTAGAAGCAATAGTTTGTCGTATATTTGTAAACAGCCCGCAGCCGACGATCTGGCACGCCTTTGATTGCAGATTCCAAGGAATTAACGTTTCAAATCAAGGCGTTTGTGCGCGACGCGCGGCAATCTCTGCGGTCATTAGTCCACGGAACAATCCCGTCCGTGTTGCTTAGCATTGCGAACATTGGGACTCTATGATTAAAGGGCATTGTAGGACAATAATACTGAGGATTGTCGCCATTGAGTTACTGACCTATTGGTTCGTTAGGGCAGAATGCAGCACAGTGGATGAACCCGGCAGAATCTCTCACATCGGCGGCCTCTCCGATTTCGGCAAGGTGAGTACAACACTCGTTTATTCAAAACCCTTCTATACTACTTGTCAACCATCGATGTCCCATCATACATTGATCATTGACACTGGCGGATACGCTGCATTGAAATCAGCCAATCATTGGATAGCTGAAATAATTGGACAGAGCTCGAAAAGAGTTTCTATGGGCTCGTTCAATTTGATGGTACCATGGAGGAGGGATGATTATGGTGATTTCAAGCATGACAACTATTCATCTGTGTCCGCGAATGTGTTTTCGACAAATTGTTCATTACTATCTCGACTTTCGCGCGTATTAGAAGATGCAAATAGCGAAGGCGCAGTAGCGCAATCATTGTCGAAATATAATATATTGATTCGACCACTATGCATAATTGGAAACTAAAGCTATGATTATAATTAGCCTGGGAACTATAGCTATCTACATAGTTATCCAAAAGTGGCTTTATGATGTTGAATGAGAATATCTATCAAATGCAATATTAATATCTATCAATATAATAATATGTATCAAACGCAAATTTATAATAAAATGTATTGTTTCGAATCTATTATAGTCGTCGATGATAAAAATAGATAGCTATTTAGTTTGTTCTTGTTTCTGCAACTGGTCATAGGCATTGTTCATTGGCAGTCTTTGACTGCCGATTTGATCAGATTTGAAAATTACTTATCACGCTATAATAATATGTATCAAACGCAAATTTATAATAAAACGTATTGTTTCGAATCTATTATAGTCGTCGATGATAAAAATAGATGGCTATTTTGTTTGTTCTTTTTTCTGCAACTGGTCATAGGCATTGTTCATTGGCAGTCTTTGACTGCCGATTTGGTCAGATTTGAAAATTACTTATCACGCTAATCCATTACATCTTCCTAAGTTGATTAGGAAGTCTATTTTCGATAATCTTGTGTAAAGAGCAGAATTATGCAGAATTCCAGCGAGTCTCTACGCGAGATATAAACCATCTACATCGTTCGTGAGAGCGACCCGTTTTTCTTCGAAAACGATAAAATCCGTAGTCTCCGGACAAACTGCAAAGCGACTTCTAATAGAGGAACCGCAGTCGATCCAATTCCCGTAATCACCAAAAATTGCGACCCGACTGCTATCGGTTCGGGAGCGTCGGTGCAGCGAGGGTCTGCGGTTTCAATGTACCCACTTCTGATAATCTTCGCCGGTTCCGAAGTAATTGACACGAATTGCCTCGCGCGGCAGAACAAGCCGACGAGGAGGAGCCGGCTGCCGGGTTTCTCAGGTCGGGTTAGCCGGGGCTTTTTGTTCGCCGGGAAGAAGACGTCGCCCCGGTCCCGGGATTTGCCCGAGTGACGAGGAACACCGGTGTTTTACACGGTGGATTAAAACATCCTGCGCCAGCTGTCTATCTCCGGCGCGGCGCGGCGTTTCCGTCGCGGAATGAACGCGCACTATCTCTCTCTCTCTCTCTCTCGATCGCGGCCGATCGTAAATCTACCCTTGCCTTTTAACCTCTGCCGAATCGATCGCGGCCCATAAATATCGGAAGTTCGACTGGAATTTCAGAGAAAGATAGATTTTCACCGGGTGGCGGCGGTTCGGTGAATGGCCTCATTCGAACCTAGTGTTATTGTATCCATTACGCGGAAAAGGTGGTCCCAGCCGCCTCGAAAAAGGGAGCCCGGCGAATTCCTCCGAGTCTGCACCTCGCCGAATCTATTTGCCGAACGTTCCTAATGAATTACGCGCCCCGCCACGCCGCCCGCCCGATGGAAAACGAAGACGCTGGGAACTCGGAGGAGCTCGTGTCTTGGGAAACCGCAGCGTGCTTGGCTACGGCGTTACTGCCGTTACACCGTTGCTACCATCGTGTTTTATGTTTTCCGCTCTCTGTCTGCAGAATTGTCTCTCCTCCCTGCTCTACCGATCGCATGGGTTTCCTCGCTCTTGCAATTTTCTTGAGCTCCGCGTCCGTAGCGTACTATATTTTCTTTATTCCTTCGATTGTTTTCCAACTTATTATTATTAAGGTAATCCAGTTTTCTTTAATTTTTTCTTTTTTAATTAGTCGAATATAATTGCTGCGAACTCTCGCAGTCGATTCTTTTTGAATGAATTATCAGTCGTCGGACGTTTTAATTATTCGAGACTGAATTTATTTAGACGTCTAGCTGTTTTCGTTATTGGGTTTGTTTGAATCGTGCTTTGAAGATGTTTGGATTGGGCGATGTGTTTGTTAAAATTATTTTCTATAGAAGACTCTTTATAATTTCGATATTTTTGTAACGAGAAAGGCACTGGTGATTTTAAGCGATGCGATCGCAGATAGCACAAAGACGACTTCAAGACGTCTTAAACATATCTAGTTTAGGGTGTAGGACGTTCAGATCTAAAATGGTTGTTAAGTGGACTGCATTGACACCTTTCTCGCGAATTATTTTGTCAAGTTGAGACGAGTCGATGCGATTTTTTTATATCTACCGCACAAAAACCGCCTTTACTATAAGCAATTTCAAGTTGCCTAAATATTTGTACCGTTCTCGATTTGATCTACTCGCTTCCGTCGGAAAAATCATCGTCCACCTAAAAAAAGACTGGCCCTTATGCTCTTCGAATTCTGTCGGTGAATCGCGAGTTGAAAACGGCAGGCTCGAATCGTCGGAGCCCCCAAAACGAGAATTCAAACCGCGAGTTATTTATGAAAATTGGCCGTTGGTATCCGCGGAATTCCCGTCGGAGTATTCATGAATTGCCGGGTCGACGTAGCGCTTATGCGAAAGAAAATTATGGCCGGCATCGATCAGCCCGGCGGAACAATCGTTTGCGTTTTAAACGCGCATACTTCGAATGCTAAGGGCGGCCGTTCCGCGCCGCGCCGTTTCGGAACCGTGACTCGAGCCGGCTCTCCTGATCACGAACGGCCTAAATATCGTTTAGCGGAAGGTACGATCGTTCCCGGGTCCTCTTTTTATTTCTTTCGCGAACGAACGTTCGGAAGCAATTTGTTTACCCGTACGTGTCGCGCGATATCCTGCGAGACGCCAAACGGCCCGGAAATGGGAGAGGATCGCGCAATACGTGACAGGCGTTCTACATTTCGACTGCATAATTCTGTATCAAATGAAGACAAATGTAACTTCGTACAGAAAATATACAGTCGCTCCCAAAAGTATGCAGACATCGGTGTGACTTTGACTTCTGCGATATTTATTTAACACTAAAGCTACCACTATATTATAAAGCTGCTTCTATAAAAAATTGTTGAATACATTTTTTACTCGGGCAAGGACTGTTATCAAAATCGTGAAATATTTAAATAATCGTGATAATTATCAGGCAATTTTTGTCAGTCGCTCTTAGACGGTACTCTCGGTAGGTTCAGTGTTAAATAAATATACATTGGAAGGAAAAAATTAACTTTATGTATAATAAACTTTACGTTCTATTAAAAAACGGTGCCAGAAATGCTTAAAAATTTCTTCAGATGCATTAGTGAATTAAGATAACGAATTATATTTACAAGTCTCTTATACATGACTGTTTATTCCCATAAAGTGAATTCGGTCATACAAGTTGCAACAAGAAAATACATACTATAAAGAAATCATAAAATCGTGTAAAATAGAGATATAGAACGACATCATTTTTCATCATAATCCCAAATAAAAACGTGAAAAAACGACATTTTTTTATTCCAAGTAATAGTAAAATTTAAAGAAAAATATTTCAGTCATTATACAGTAAACTGGCCCCTCTAACATTTACAGAACAATTCAATTCATTTGTTTTAAAAATCACTTTTAAAACGGTTATACCATTTTAAAAGCGCCGACTGAATTTTGCTCCCCACTGTATATAGATTCCGCAGTCCAACCACGAGCGATAGAATTAACCATCAAACGATGCAATAGGTGTTTATCGCATCTCGAGAGAAACGCTAAATAAATTGAACCTCGCGCATCGTAAGCCGTACGTATCACTGTGCGATCAAACTAGTCGATCAAACCAGACGCCAGGTATCGGTATCACGATCGGAGGATCGCGAATCAAATAGAAGAGTAAGGTTTCCATCGGCGAGATAAAAGAGTAGAAAAGAACCCGGAGCATTCGGGAATCCTCTTTGAAGCTCCTTCGACTTATCAACGAACGTGGAAAGCAATTTGATTACTCGCCGAACGTGTCTCGCTCGATGTTCTATGAAACGCGGGGCACAGAGCGGGGCACAGAGCGCGGCACAGAGCGCGGCGAGCGCCCCGGAAACGAACGAGAAGTGCACCGCCTCCGGAGGCGCGCGCCATGTTCGGAAGTGCTTGATAAATAATTTTCAAAGTAACGCTGCGACACGTCTGCGGATACGTGGGGATACGTGGGGATAGGTGGGGGTACGTGGGGATACGTGGGGGTACGTGGGTGTAGCTGCTCTCGTATTCGCCGAGGGGACGCGCCACTTTTTTAAACTGAAACTTTCAGTCGAGCAGATGCTCGCCGAAAGTATTTCTTCAATCTTGGGGAAACGTAGGGGCGGCGTCACGCGGGTTTTCGACCGTGCCAGCCGGAAGACGCGATCTCGCTTCCGGAGGCATTTCTCGGAATGAGATCCAGCGAGAGAGCTTCCGTTGATTATGCGCCTCGCAGCTTTTCCTGATTGTTCCTCTCGGCGCGGCAAACTGTTAAAGAAGTAACAGCAACTTCTCGCTAGCTTCGAATCGGACCTTGTCACTTTATTCTTCGATGATAGACGCTCAGTTTTCAGCTAGCGACTTCTTTTGAGATCGCGAGCTGTAGAAGAAGTTCCACTGAGTTCAAATCTTGTTTCGTTTCTCCAGTTTTCGACGATTTAATGAAATTTTTACTCTTTAAGTCCGTAGGAAAACTAACGTGTCTGGAAGCAGTATTGTAAAAAGTATGCTGATAAAAATTGATACATCAAATTTTATCTAGACAGCACAAGAATGTTTTTGAGACGTTTCGAATATCCTACGAATGTCTTAGAAACGTCCTGTGTTATAAAACAAGACGTCTTTTAGACGCGTTTAAGACGTCCTTTAGACGTCTTGTGGAAAACAATAAACGCCTTGAAGACATATTTCAAGGGTATTAAATACGTCTCGTCTTTAACACGTTCAGCGCCACGTCACCCAAATATGAGTGACGCCAGTTTTTAAACAATTTTGAAAATTTATTTTCATTTTAATATATTCGAACAAACTAAATTTGACTAGGACGTTTCGGATGCGAAAGAGTTCTAATTCCATACCCTATGATGAATTTTAACTTTCTAATTTCGCTTTAATTAATTAAATTGCTTTGATTTTGTGAAAATTTTGGTGGGCGACGAATGTGTTAAGACGTCCAGGGCTTATTGGTACGACGCGCCACATTCGATTGTATTACTAATGATTAAAGTATATGTATCATACGTTTAAGAAAACTGATAATTTAATCCCGAAAAACTTGATTCGAATCGTTGACGCGTAATTCGCAAGGGACTCTGCCGTGCAGAGAACCATTTCCGCGCGGAATTCAGCGGTGCCCAAGAGGCTAGAAGCGAAATTACGAAGAACGATGACGTTAAAAGCAAGGAATGGAAAGCACAATTTTGAAAACTCCTCTGCAGCGTGTACTACGTGTACTACGAGTGTACGCGAGGCGGTAAAACCGCAAGAGAAAAATCTGATTCAACTCCATAGAAATGAAGACGATTGTGGCAGCGGAGAACGAACGAGGAAAAAAGTAGGTGCAAAGTGCTCGGAAGGGATCAATTACAAACACCGCGCCGGTATGAAAAACGTTCCCATGGTGGTTCCAGGAGCCCGTAATTTAAGGAGAACTCTTCAGACCGAAGGAGCCTCGTTCAAGCCCGACGAAATAATACTCCGCAAAGCTCTTAATTCGCACTCGGAATTTTCCTCTCCTCTCGAGTGTAACCTCTCCCCTCGCGATACGTCGTTTTTTCTCCCCGGGCTCTAGTCTCTAGTCTCTGCTTTCTCTTTTTCCCTCCGGAGCGTCGCGCGTCGCACGCCCCAGAGACAGCGGACTTTCCGCAGGAGTTTTTCACCGGGGCTTTTCCGCCTAACCCCGGCGTCCGAGACCAGGTTCCGACGTCGGCCGGCCGCGGCTTCGTTGTGTTTCTTCGCGAGAATGGACAGGAAGTTCCGCGGATAATGCGGCGAAGTTGCGGAACGGAAAGAACGGAGGACCGTCGCGTCGCGACGCAGGAGGACAATCGGCCGTGAGACGCATCCGAAAGGGCCTAGCCGATTAAGATGGTCAAAACTGCCCTTAGCGATTTTTCAATGAGTCATATACCGTTCGATAGCTAACCGACAAAATTCATCTGTGCAAAATTTTGACCCTGTAACTTGTCTGTGAGGATAGTTACAGGGTAAATTAGATTTCGCGGTTTTCCGGCATTTTTCTCCCTTTAACGGCTTTCTAAAATTTTGATAAAAATAAGGCTTTTTTCAAATAACAAACCGCATGTTATAGAATTTTTTCAGATTTTTCGGTTGCAAACTATGATTGTCAAAAATGGAAAACCAAAAAAATATCGGAAAATTGAAGATTTCTCGAAAACTAAAATATGGGCTATTTTTATATTAATTCCCTAATAAGGTACTATCACTAGTAGTGTACTCAATTTTTCTCAGATTTTTTGGTCTGCAGCAACATTGTAAAAAAAAATGAAAACCGATTTTGTCGATGTTTTTGCTGTGAGAAAGAAGTACTACTTGTTGAGATTACCCAAAGTGTGGAATAAGCAATTTTAAACGTTTTTACATTGAAACAAACAATTTTTTAACCTAGAAAATTCGATTTGAGGGAGCAAAAATATTGTGACCAGCAGAATATATACTAAAATGTTTTCGCTTAAAACAACTGGAATTTGTAGTTTGCAGCTATTAGCTCGATAGCATCCTCGTCTTAAAACACGTTACAATTCGGAACCGTGGATGCTGCCGATTGTCCGG
>CM052164.1:935854-948063 GCA_028455555.1 Augochlorella aurata | reverse complement strand
TACTAATTACAAAAAGAAGGAAGAAGCACGAAAGAACGGAGACGAGTAGAAAGAAGATAAAATTCAAGAAAATAAGAAAATAATGAAAAAGAAGAATTTGGAAGACAGAGGGAAGAACGAAGAAAGTTATGCGCTCGGTTTATACATGGTTACGGCGCAGGATCGGCAGCGTTTTCAGCCGAAAGGAGCCAAATGAAGTCTATGCACATTGCTCTTTATAGTCTTGTAGTTATATTACACGAAGTAATATTCAGCGGAGCCACGGGAGCTCTTTGTGCCATTATTTAACTTTATTCCATCGGCATTTGAGCATTCTCGAGATCAAGAGCCGGTTGGAACTAAATATTCTGTACTTCGCGCTCGTATCGTACTTTTACGTACTCTTGTCCTCCGATAGCAACAATAACTGTGTCAACGCGGACAAATTTGCAAAAACTTTTGCAAATGAAACAGAACGCCATCTATAAAATGATATAAAATTGTTCGCAATACCTCGGAGTTTCGACGTCGGCAAATGGAAAGAAAAATTGGTTGGACTGCTGCAATTCCTTTTGAAGCTGCGTTGATTAACAGTACTTTCGCCCTTAACAACTCTCCAAATAAAAGGGAAACCTTTCTTATTTCCTGTACGACTTCGTTTACTTTCATCGCAGATTACGATAATAAGGAAATTGAGTTTTCTTTCTGTTGAATTATAAATTTATTATAGAACTTCTAAGAGAAAGATGCAGGCGCGCACAGAGAGCGCACTACTAATTCGTTTCGTCGGCAGAGTAGTCGCGAAGAGAGAGGATCGTTATAATATAAAGTTGTTAATAATGTGGCTTGTAGGAGTAAATATAAGATAAGCGAGTGCAATGTACTCTTTTTAATAAATATAGTTTTCTCAGAGATAAAGAATATTTCGCATCCATCGAAATTAACATTTTCGATACAAAAGGAACGAATAGGACTTCTATTTGAGCCGTTCACTGCATAAAGGCTGATCTTCATTTTTCAAACTTCGTGATCCACCTGCTACAGATTTCCTTATATTAATGGCATTCAATTCTGAATCTTCATTATAGTGAAGAGAATTAGAACTTTTCAAATGTTTTCAAATCTTTCTGAAAATGTTGTCGCAGGAATTAAATTTTGCTTTCGATTTCGACATTCCATTTTATTTTTATTCTCCCACGATATTACCAATTTATTATTCGGTGACCGAAATATTTTGGTGATTAATAGTGTTAATCTGTATCATTTGAAAAATATAGTATAAATAAAAAAGAAGTTATGACCGAACCAAGTGCTTTGATACTTGCATCTTAAATATTTCAAAAAGTCGAGTTGGTCGATTTGACCTGTGAACGGATAAATTAGAAAACGACTCAAAGGTTTAATTCGTAGCAATATTTTAAGATTCTGGGTTCTCGAGTAGGTCCAAGAAAGTCTAAAAAAGAGTTAAGTAGGACTTGGTCGAATTGTCTCCGAGGATTTCGGAGGAAAAGGGTACGGAAAGACGACTGGAACACAGGTAAGACGGGCCTTTGCGTCTGCTCTTAAGAATGCAGGTGTCCCGATCCTGTATAATGATAAAAGTTTCAGCCACAGGGCTCTCCTTTGGTCGCCGGTTTCCAGAAATTCTGTATCGCAAAGCTGACAGCTACGAAACAGCTTGAACCGTCTCGGTGTTGAAGAAGGGCTGGGTCGGGTCGTCTCGCGAGGCAACGCAAAGTCAAAACCGATTTACGAAAAGCGGAATGGCAGAGGCGCAGCGGAATTATCGCAGCCATGATAAATTGCAGGAATAATTGAAGAAAAGCCTCCTTCAAGGAAAAATACTTCAGAGACTCCGGAGCTTTGATGAACTAGCTAGTCTCAAAGCGAATGCTGAGCGTTTAGCGCGTCACTCGCACGTGTCTGCAACGCTGCGGAATTCTTTTGGACCTCCTGTTCCTTTCATTCGGCTCCTATTATCAACAAACGGCTTTCAACCGATCTCTGTCGAGCTCCTCGGCTCCCTTTGTCCGCTTTTGATCCAGCCAGGCGATTAAGGAACGCGAATACAAATAGTTAATAGATTTCGGCCAGCTACAGAAAATTAGAATTTCAATGAAACGTTCGATTACACTCGAAACCGCATCAACCAACGAATAACAAGACGTTTCTTCTCGTTGCTTGCTCGTAGCATCGAACTAATCCTAAAACTATCAAATTTACCGAGAAAAGGTTCCAAATAAAAATTAGGTGCCTTCAAAGTTGCATACAGATCTGTTCGAAACTCTGCTCTTCGCTAGCAAAGGATTATTAATTGTTGAGAAGTGCACTTGTGCAATTGAGAAAAAGGGAAGCTGGTGCGTTACTCTCTATACATAGCTCTTAAGCGAGATTTTTGAAATCGATTCTTCTCCCGCCTTTCGGCTCAATCGCCCCGGTGTGCGTCGTCGCGTTAACGAATCGTATCCGCCGAACGGCTCTTCCGGAAGATAGCGCGAGGGAATCCGGGATAACAGCCCCAACCGGCGTAACGAGGACTGCCTCACCGAGAGAGGTACATCAAGTTCGCTAATTTCGTGATAATGGCCGGCGTAGTTAGCGATAAATTCGTCCCTCGGCTAATTTCCCTCGAACGCGAGGACACAGAGAAAGCGTTCGACGACCGGCGACGTAGAAAAGAACCAGCTTTCCGCCGTTGCTCGCGATGTCTGTTACGGGGCAGGGGGGCGGAGGCGGCGAATTCTTCGCGCGAACGAACGGGAAATGAGAACGATGACCGGGAAGCATCGAGGTAAATGGGAATCTTGAAAGGAATAGCTCCGGATTCGGTCCGTGACGGTGCTGATTTAACAAAGCATCTCCTGTTTAATGGACGCGATGCGCCTCGGGAAGAAGGAATGCTCTTGGAATGCGAACGATAACTCTGTTTCCGCAGACCGGGGGTCGTCGCGGAATGAATTGTTCGCGTGACGCTGTCATTAGCGGATTGTTTCTCGGCGAACGCGATCTAGAAGCGTCGCTCTCAGAAATGCCCTTAAACAGAATTTCTAGCAGCCTCTTGGAATCGAGGTGGATGCGATTCCGCCCTCCGACGATCCGGTACGACGCCATTTTTAGATCCTTCCGACTGGTAAATTCGATTCTTCCAAACGTTAATTGCTGTTAAGGATAGTCAGGGAGATAAACGACAATACGTTCCGCTAAATTGAAACGAAATTCGATTGTTTAGTTATCAAAGTCTAGGAACTAAATTAAGTGAAGACATACGAGAAATAAAAATTCTGTCGCTGTTATCATGGTAATTATTAAGGACGAAGAAATACTAATCGAGTTAACTGTGAAAGATGTCGTAGTGCAAGTGGTTAGTCGAGAATGATATTAATTTTGTGTATATGGAACGAAGCCATAGTGTAATGAGTTTAGAAGAACTTGTATTATTTTATAACCTTGACAAAAATGAATTAAAAAATATATTCAATCGCCATCCACGAAACGATGCTTACAATTTCAACTTTAAAGTGGAATTTTAAATGGAAGAATTAAATGCTTGCCATAGGATGTCCAAGGTATGATAAGGATGATAAGGTAACCGACACCTTGTGCTCGATTCTCCGAGAGCTGATACGATGAGACGTTTAATCAAAATTAATCAGATCTTCCGAATGAAACTTTTGAAAGATCTTTCGATGGAATAAAAAGATGGTTTTCGAGATTGGTAAACTAGTTTGCAGAACTTGTCTTCTCACATTTTGCAGCTGATTTAGCATGCGCTGTTTACGCGGTTCGCAGGCCGCTACGGTGTTCCAGGAAGAAAAGGGGAGCCGAGCAGTCGGCGGCTGTTTTGTTTCAGGGAAATGACAAGTGACAACGATGAAATCGAATTTTATATTAGCAGCCGTATCGTGGAGTCCCGACGGCAGACATCAAGGACGATATTTCACGTCGCGGCGGCATGCCAGCCGGCTTCTCTCCTTCTATTTCTCTCTCTCTCTCTCTCTCTCTCTCTCTCTCTCTCTCTCTCTCTCTGTTTTTCTAGATAGGAGCTATCGGAAATCTCTTATCCGAGCGAAATACAGGTTTCTGGACTCGATTTCCGCGGAACTACTCTCGAGCTCGATACATCTGTCGTTACCTTTATGTCCCTAAATATACCGTTTCAGCCCGGAACGAAAAACCCGGCGGCGGCATTAGCATTTCTCTAAAAGTTGGTCGCATGGCGGAGCCCTCCGGTTCCCTCGGATCCGGAATTCCTAGCAAACAGACGGCTCGGGGAACCGTCTCTGTCTGTCTGCGCCGTGACTTTCAATCTGATTGAACGACGCCGGCAATAAATGTCACGGATCACGCGTGAGATCGCTGCGAACCAGGCAGACAGACACCTCTCCCGTGTCTTCAAAGGGGGAAGAAACTCTCCTCTCTTCTGCCTCGGGAAAAAGGATCCGTCCGATTTCTGTTTGACTTTCCACGAGGAAACTGTATCGACCTAACGAATGGGTATTGGTCGGTCCGCGAAAGAATTCTCCGGTCTTATCGGCACTTTCTTTCGGGGAAAGAATCGTTATAAGCCCTGTTAAATCCCGGATTATCGAGTCCAGAGGGAGCCATCGGCATGAATTTCTTTCCAACTGATTTGCATAGAAATGTCTCTCAATTTCGAGCTCCGGTATTTGCGGGGACGTTTCACTCTAGCCGGATCATTCGCTGATTTATCGCTCGAAATATCGGCACATATATTATTCTTACTTAAGGCTGAAACATTTTTAAGGGTTTCAAGCTGCTCGCAACACTCTGCGCTCTTAAACTATCTAGAATCCTGGTACTTTAGGTGTTTTTAAGACCATGACAATTTCAGGGATTTGTATTCTTTAGGAACCGTGGAATTGTAGCTCTTCGCCCTGTTCTTAACATTTCTATGGTTCCAAGGACCTTCTCGTATTCGTTTTCAATAAATATTCTTTAGTAAGAAAAGGCTTAGTATTCTGATAATAAAATTAAAAGTCTGTTGAATATATAAGAAAATAATAAGAAATAAAGAGACAACTTAACAAATAAGAAACAGAAAAGTATAAAATAATAATGAATATACATGTAAAAATAATAATAATAATATAAATATATTAGTATTTAATATGTCCACCTTTATGGCTAATTACTTCAAATATTTTATTGTAACAATTTTATCGTAACTCACCGAAGCCTATCGTCGGAATATTTTCAGAGCGTCGTCCTGGAGATGAACCGCCTCGGAATGATGGTGGACCTGTCGCACGTCGCCGTGCCCACGATGCTGGTCGCCATGAGGACATCGAGGGCGCCGGTGATCTTCAGCCACAGCAGCGCTCATGCTCTTTGCAATTCCTCGCGAAATGTGCCTGACCACGCGCTGCGACATTTGGTGAGTTACCAGCGGCATTTTTCATCCAATTTATCGCTTGAAATTTAAGAAGATCCTCGCAACAAAAAAAAACACTAAGTCCATAGAACCGATTAACCCTCAGCAACCCCTCATTTCCCAATTGCGAGTGACTTTCAGGACACCCTATTCGAGTCGTTCAAAAGTTCTTTCCCACATTATGTCTAGCAATGCTGAACATAATTCTCAACATCCTATAATAACTTTTTAAAAGTCTTTAATTCGTCATAATAAAAACAGCAAGATATATAAATAAATTCAGATCATTAAATTGAATTAAATTTAGCTCTCGGTACATTTAGCGTCAAACTGCAGTGTTTTATTCGCGTTATTGCAAGCAGCCGAGTCACATTTAACGCGCCCTTATCTTCCGCATCCAGAAAATTGAACGCTAAATCTTCCGTCAGCATTTCTCACTTTAACCCCTTGCACTATAATAACGAGTCGGGCTCGTCATACAGATCTCGTGCAAGATCTACTAATTATGAATATTATTAAGTTCTTTTAAGTCGAAGTAAAATTCCATTCTTCTGTTGTCGAAGTCTAGAAACGAAATTAGATAAAGACAATACGAGAAATTATTAAGGACGAATAAGTATTAATAAGTACTAATCAACACAACGTGAAATAAATCGTAGTGCAAGGGGTTGATCTACCGAGTCCTTAACCCTCTGACTGCGAAGGGCGTATATATACACATCCTCCCAAGCCTACCAATATGTACGAAAGGCGTAAATATATCGACTTACCATTGCGTTAATAATTAACACATTGTATTTATCAAACAAAACTTGTTGTTCATTACCAATATCAAATTTCTTTCTTCACAATTATCTTTGTAACAATCTGCGACAGCAAGTCGCGGCGACTGATTTATCCATTCCGCTTCGTCAGTATCGATCTATCCGCGAGCGCGCCGCAGTCAAAGGGTTAAAGATACAAAGCGAGCTGGCAGATCTCTCGCAGATCAGTATCGCGCGAACCGACGGACCTGCGAGACTTGTCGAGACGTTGCTGCACAACATCGGAATCGTTCTCTGTTCCAGGCGCAGACCGATGGTATAGTTATGGTATCCTTCTACCCTCATTTTATCAGCTGCGGCGAGAAATCGACGTTGGAGGACGTGGCCGGTAAGAGCTCCTGCGAAACTCGTTTCGCGATATGTCACGACCGGATACCGTTTCGCTCGAAATAACTCAGTAATTTCTGCCAGAAGTTTCTTCGGACACACTCCGCGAAAGCGTTTCGACATGCCACACGGGAAAGAGACAGGCTCCGCGCCAGACAGGAGATTATTAAATCGCAGTCGCGTTCCCCCGGTTCTTTCCCATCGAATTTCAATGTGTCCAGCGGAATGCTAAGCGCCCGGTGTTTTTGCCGAGGCTATGTTTTAACGGTATCGACAATTCGGAATCGATCGCTCGTATCCTCGACGTCTTCATTAGTGTCCAATGGAATTTTTAATGCTCGCCGACTTCGCGATTATTGCCGGGCGTAACGAATTTCATGTTCGCCTAGTTTTCACGGGAATTTTTCAAGAGTTTTCGAACCGAACTTTCTTGCGATGCAATTATGCTTGTCCGCGATTAAAGGTAACTGCGAATGGACCAAAATGCACCCTACTTTTGCCTCGTGACGTCACATTTTCGAGAAGTACATCTCGCAAACGAAGTTAATGCTATTTTGCAAGAGAACGATTCAGTTTCCCTCCTTATAGTATAATAGTATAAATTAATTATTGATACAGTAATTATGGTAAAATTGTAGAAATAGATTAAACGATCAGCAGACGCGATGTCGCGTCTTTTAAGCGTCTGTGACGCGACGCTTCGTGGACAAAGAGCCTAAGAGGAGGAATCCGTGGCTTGACGAAACACTTTCGCGAACGACTGTAGCGGGATATTGATTGTTTTATGACGTAGTTCAGTAGTTTCGAGTAAATGGAGTGGCGGAATCGATAAGGGAAAATAATGGAAAAATTCTTGCACGTGTTTACTGCGAGCCAAAGTCACAGAACCCGTAGCCTCTCGCGCGATAAAATACAAACGCATAATACTAGTCTTGCAATTACGACGGAAAAATATGAAACAGTACAGGGATTGAAGAACGGAACGCGTCGACAATAATTCATCGATTTACCGACTCGATAAGTTCGATTAAAGTCGCAAACTTCTGCTCGCTAATTAATGTAAAACCTGGTCTCATAATTATGACCAGTAGCACGCTCACGGCTCGAATTCGTTCTTCGCAACTTCATTATTATACCTCTTGAACAAACTTAATTAATCGCGTCTGGAGGAAGTTCCAAACGAATCCGAGTTAACGGCAAAGACGGGAACTTTCGCAATGGAAACGTGAATTGAAAATATCCCCAATATTTTGACGATTCATCGACGGAGGTCGAAGTTTCAAAGATTGTTAACTTATTATCATTTCATTTATTATCATGACATTGATTATTGGGAAAGAGATTAGCAGGAAAATAATTTTGCTAATTCTTTCTTAAGGTTTAGATATATGTAACGCAATAACACGTTTCAATTTCATGTAAAATTAAAAATAAATAAATAGTTTTAGCGGCAGAGAGTAGACATGTGACTGCAAAGGATTAAATCTGCGTCGAATTAAGTGAGCCATCTTTTCTTTCAGATTCGCTAAATGACACTTCCCATTCAGACACTTTCTATTCCCTCCGCTTCAAATATTCCGATAGAAAAGGTCGAATCGGATTTCCGAACTGCAAATTGTTCATACTTCCTGTTTCGTCCGCTTTTAGACGAGACGCGCCGAAAATCCGAAAAAAGGGGAAATCCACTTTTCACGGTTGAAACAATCGGCAAAAATCCCTTCCGCGGACGTAATCCCGTTTGCAAACGCGAGACGGCGAACCGGGAGCGTTACAATCAACGTCAAACGGCATCCATATTTACGCGACCACTTTTTCTCATCGGGCCCGACGTAATCTGCCGGAAGTCACGTGGCGGGGCGCGTCGGCCGATAAAGAAACACCCGGTAGAGCAGCGCAGCCTTATGTTTCCGAGCTGAGGGAGGCGGGAATCGGTCCGGTTCGCCGCGATAAAGTTCCTCGGCTAATTCTTCCCCTTTCCCGGGCCAATCGAGGCTCCCTTCGGCCTCCGTCCCACGCATTGTAGCTTTGACCGCGCGCCACTATCGCCGTCCCATATTCCAGGATAAAAGCTAATTGAAGGGGACGCTGGAATCACGTCTAAATTGTTCTTTTTCCCCCGCCACCGTTCCCCGTTAATATGGTTTCCTACGGCTAAGCTGCGGATTTCATTCGGCCGGTATCTGGAGACCGAACGGAGCGCCCCCGAGCGCCCCCGCGCCGGAATAGGGATGCGACACCGCAGAGAAGATCCCCCGGATAACCGGCAATTTTCTTATACAGCGAGCTTGTTCTCGCCGGGACGTTCATTCGGCTCCTACGAATGTCGTATAAAGAGCAATCGCGAGCGAATGAACCCGCGGGAGACTAATGGCTCCGCAGACTCCGGGGGTGAGAACAGGCCGATACCTCACGCCGAAGCAAATCGATGCTCTCGCAAATATATCGCCCTCCGTCCTCAACCTATTCGCTCTCGCCCCGAACAATCTCGGGAAAATTAGAAACGCGTTAGCCGCGATTTCCCTCCGTCACTCCACTCTCCCCCTCTCGCGATACACGATCAATCGAAATCTTTTTGCACCCCTCGAGTCATCACTTATGTCGCTCTAGTCATCGTTTATGTTGCTTCAGTCATCATTTATACCGCTTTTCGAGCATTCCTGTTTCCTCGCGTGACTCTCTTATCAGTGGATCGTCTGTCTTTATTCGAATTTAAATGTTTGTAAACTTATTTGCTAGGTCACTCGTATTGCATAATAATTTATCTGTCAAATGTAGACATTTCAATCGAACGATGCGGAGACAGTTTTAACCCTGGAATAACCCTCTTACATTTTCTGGCATATGCGAGGTCGTGGGGTTGCGAGCGACTCGAAATAAAATCTTATTAATCAAAATGTTATTTATTTATTATTTTCAAATTATAATATATAAGGTACGACATGAGTTAGGAAGACTAGGACAACCTCGATGTTTTAGTATTTACTTACACATTCGCAGACAATTTAAAAATGTTGTGGGATCGCCGGCAACCCCACGGGGTTGTTCTAGGGTTAACTGAAATTAACTGTTAAGATTACATATCCTAAGACATACGACCGCAAAGGGTTAATGCAACACGTTTCTCTTTGCAACTCGTCGATATTATTCCTACTTATTACGAATAATATTTGGTACTCTACCAAATGTAGACCACAGCTAGCAAAGAAATTATTATAATAACGCAAAGGATGCGATAGTTTCGTTTAAACCGAACCTCGCTCGAAGATTACGTCAAGAAAAGCAGTTTAATTGCGCCGGAATATGCGCGGCGCTTCAGGAGACCGAGAACTTTACGTTCTTGGAACCAGCTGAAAATGGCTAATTTCATGCCGGATCACGTTCTAGCGACCACTAGATCCCGGAAGCGCGGCACTCGAAATAGCTCGCGGTCATATTGCGACCGGCTTGATTACCATCTAGTTGTAATCCATCACTATACCGCGAAACGTGTACAAACGTATTTTACCAGTGGCGAACGACAATTTATTCCGATGACCGTTTAACACGTTGAGCGCCACGCGTATTTCTAAGGCGATCCCGTTCAGGCCACCCTGGGACACCCTGTCGCACAGAAGCAAACAACTAACAACCCTAATTAATACGTTGAATGCCACGGCAATATTACAGGGATTGTCCGCGGCGCCATAATGAGTTTTCTATTATGTGATACATATAATGTTGAAATATTATCTGCAATAGGTAAGTTATACAGTGTATAACAATGTTTGACATGTTAATTGCGACGGGGGACACCAGTGACATCAACGATGATAATAATAAAAAATTATAAATATTGTCATTTGTTTAAATTATATATATTTCTATCAATCTGAGCGCGCCGGTCACCGGTGGCCCCCATGGCGTCACTGCCAAGTCGAGCGCCGGTCACCGGCGACCCCCGTGGCATTCAACGCGTTAACCCATCTGCATCCAAGCGCGGAATATTCCGCGCGCCACGACTGTTTCTTAACACGTTTTTGTGCCACGCGTATTTCTAAGGCAATCCCGTTCAGGCCACGCGCGCCGCTTGGAAGCGCTGCTATTGTAGGGCCAGTGTTCCTAATCGCAGTAGAAGATAGTTTACGTTTGGAACCTGATTCCTATAGGCATTCATTCGACACGTTACGCGCCAACTACGGAAATATTGTAAATTATCTTATGATAAAAATGCAACAGAAGATGGTAGAGTAATGGCCAGAAAAAAGACTGAGCGAGTTGTCACATTTTGTAATAGCTGTAAAGGAGAACCGTTTTTATGTTTACCGTGTTTCAATGAAATCCATTAGTCTTCTAATGAATCAAAATTAAGTAAATTTTAAAGAAATTTTCAGTCATTCCATAAAACAGTGTTGTAAATTTTATAATTCTAATAAATTCTAATAATAAATAATATAATTCTAAAATAATTCTAATAAATTATATAATTCTAATACTTCTAATAAATTTTATAAACGGAAAGTCTAGTGTCCGCCACCGATGGCGGACGTGGCGCTCAACGTGTTAATACCATAACGCGACCCCGCGACGCACAGTGTGGCGATAACGATGACTACCGAGACAAGAATATAATATACTCGTAATTAAAAATAATTGAGCTTCGTCTAAAAAATGATCGATATACTCTTACTTATCGGCTAACATGTACATATACATATGCATATAATAATTGGAGAAGATCTGACAATATCTCATTCTATATTTTTGCCTCGCGTGGCCGCGCCGTGCGCCGCGCTGCGCCCGATTGCGTTCTCGCCCCGCGGGAATTGATCCGCGTAATAGCATCAATGAGTACGTCATCGGTTCGTCGTTCAATCGCTAGATTAGGGTAGCGACGCTGGGAACGTAGTTTTCTTTTGCCGGCTCGAAATGAAATTCGAGGCAAAAGCGAATTTATTCGGCAGTCTGTTCTGGAGCCGCGATTCTCTATGGAAAGAGATAGCGAAACAGAGAGAAGAAGAGAGAGACGACGATGACGAAGCAGAGAAAGAGAGAGAGAGAGAGGGAGAGAAAGAAAAAAAGTGGTATTCTCATCGAATGCGAGCGTGGAGGGAGCAGCGGCAACGGGCAATTGCACTTTCATATCCGCGCGGCCTTTGTGATTCATGAGACGGGAACCCAGGTAACTTTAGAATTTCAACGTGAACGCGAAACTTAGCATTTCTCTTTGCCCCCTCCTTCTTCACCCCTCCCTCTCTCTCTCTATCTGTTCCCGCGATACACTTTCCCCGCTGCTCGCGTTTCCGTCCGAGTTTCGTCGGGGCGTGCGCCAACCGGGACGGAAAACCGTTCCGATCGCTGAAACGATTCCACGATCTTCCACGAGCCACGCTAATTATACTCGGCGGGCCCGGAAGCTCCTCAAACTTCTCTTCGCGGATTTCTTTCGCATTGTTCGATCGTACCTTCCGATACTACGTGCACCTTTCTTTTTGCGTCAACCGAAGCTGCAGCAGCGCTGTCTCGGACGCGCTATGGTCGACCCGTACCACTGAACTCGTCGAAAGAGACGAAAGAACGAAGTCGTCGCAGAGCAAATCGTATTCTACCTAATTTAGACTTTTGTGAAATGTTGTCGGAGCGAGTTCTCAGTCACTGCATCATTTTATCGAACGAATTTTTAATAGAAGCATCCACTGTTTGTACGACTT
>CM052164.1:789415-806666 GCA_028455555.1 Augochlorella aurata | reverse complement strand
TAACTTTCCGCGCGTGAAACAAAGCAAATGGAGCCACTGGTAGCCACTGACCCCGCCCCCTATCTATGTAAATTGGACATACACTATTTTCATAATCAATGGCTACGCAATTTCTTACAGCGGCCAATTTTAAATTGAACAAAGCGGTGACATTTTTAAGATATTAAACATTAACTCGTTATAAAGAAAAAGTTTACACTAAATTAAACATAAATTACACGATATCTAATTTAAAAAAAAATGGAATTACGCCACTTTCAAAATAAACGGTCCATATACATGTATCCTAAAAAAAGGACAATGGCGTGTATTGCGTTAAATTAGCTACGGCATTAATGCGATCGTGAATCATCCAAAAACACTAGCCTGTCCACGAGCTGCCTAAGAAGCTAATGTAACTATAAAGTAACCGAGCCTCTGATGTAACCACGAAACACTCGAGCCGCTCGTGCACCCGCGGTGCGCGAAAATGTACAGGCTGATCGAGGAGAGGGTTCGGAACTCCAAGGATGGACTTGCTTGAAACGGGGTCACGTCCTCGAAGTTGTTGACAATTTTTCGCTTTGAGAGCGGGCGATCTTTCGTCCTGACATTTTAATGCGACGAGAAACCGTGGCATTGTCTGTTGTTTTTTTCAAGAGCACAGCGTTCTCTTCGACAGCCGTGAGCGTATGGAAGATCTTCGGTAATCGCGGAGAAAAGACGCAGTAAGATAATTCATTGTTCTTATGCGACATGAGATAGCCCCCGTAGCAAGTTAAAAACATTACCGTGTGTCATGTTCTACTATAACTCAACCGTTGAATAGACTCTAGTTGTATGCCTGACGAGCTAGAAAAAGCTAAAAGCGGGTCCCTTCTGACCCGCCACGAAATTCACCATCTACAAACTAGGATCTACTCGAATTGACTAAGAGGTTCTTTATTCGCGAGTTTTGGCGATAATAATTATTTAACGCTAATAACAATTACAAGATAAAACTTATTGAAATTTTTCGCAATTTTTATGATAACGTATGGATGAATAAAGAAATGTATTCAAGAATTTCCAATGGAAGCAGCTTTACTACTTCAAGATTTGTGAAATAAACAATGCGAAACCGGTCATTTGACCGGCTGTGGTAGTTTTATTTAGGTAGAAAGCGGAGCTGGGTCATTGCTGATCCACCGTGAAATTTCTCATCTGCAAACTAAAACGTACTCCGACAAGAAGCACGTTCAGCATCGCAGTGCTCGAAGGTTCATTATTCGCGAGTTCGTTTCCAAAAATGACCGACCGCGTGTAGAGCGGAGCTAGGTCGCTTCTGACCCGCCGGGGAAATTCTCAGTCGCAAACGGAAAGCTACTGCGATCGACGTTACGTCGAACATAGCGGTGCTTCAAGGCTCGTTATTCGTAGGTTCGCTTTTAAAAATAATGACACTAGTTAATCGATGACCCAGCTCCGCGTCCTACGTAGAAACGTTCCTCGGCGTCTCGACGGAGAACGGGCGAATCGGTGCGTCGTAGTTGGTAAACCGTCGGCCTGCCCGGCCCGTGGCGCAGTCCCGTGGGAAGCTCGGACTCGCGTTTATCCGGCCGACTGTCCGAGCCCGGGAGGCCCGCGGAACCGTTAGCGTGACTTCGCGGTGCGTGAAGCCGGTCGCGGAATCAACACGGCATCGGTGTGCCTACGAGACCGAACAGCTATAATTCGATGACTGGGCTCGCTTGAGGTGAACGAACCGGGCGGTGCACGCGCGACCCAGTCGTCGCGGACCAGTCGCCGAACCACGGAAAATCGGGAGAGAAAAAAGAAAAAGTGTGTCTCTGCTAAAAACTTACCGGTGCTACGCGACGTGCGGGCTGTGTCAACTGCGCAGTTGACGGGCTAGAACGCAGCGTTCAGGGACGTGGTGCCGCGGTACCGGTGCCCGAACGGTGCAACCGGTAGCGCTCGACGACCGCCGCGCTATCTGCCGCTTGTTCCGGCAACCGCGCACTTGGTCTCGCCGGTTCAAACCGCGCCACGGATTCGCGAACAACGCACGCCGGGAGATTACATCGAATTTCGACCGATTGCGGTTTCATTTACTGCAAATTGCGCGGTACTATCGAAAATTTTCGAATCATTTTTCTGACAATAATTAAATAATTCTTCTGGATTTTCTAGCAGATAAATCGAGCAATGAATAGACTTTATATTGACATACAACAAGCTATGTTAGCATTAAAGTTTAGTAGAAAAATTATTTGCGAAACATAAAGCGAAACGTTAGACGAATACTGCTACGTTTGTGCCATAGTAAAACATAACACGTTAGGCAGTCTAATTTCATAAGCAGGCTATTTTTAACAAAACGTTTATAAACGAATAAAGAAGGCGTTGCTACGCATGTTACACTCTGAAAAATCGCTTTCAAATGTTACGTTTTATATAAACGATGTACTACTTACTTTACTCCAACTGAATCATAAGTAAAAGTAACCTACGTCTTCGCAATCAACTTGTATTTACTCTCTTGACAGGCTTATTTACATTAAACGTTTACTCCAGTACACGATAACAACACGACGGCCACTTCAGATACAGATTCGACGATATCAATAGCGGTGCGGCGTTAGCTGCAAATGTTTGATATCAAACGTCGCATCGCCGATGCAAGAGCTCCCGCAGATTCCGCGCCTGACGGTCACGTGATCGAATTTGACGACGGAAACGCCATCGCGCCGCGACCCGAGGAACCAAGACGGAGGGCCGGTGGCGCGATCGGCCGAGAGGAATGCGAAACCGTCGGCGAATCAACAACATCGAACGCGAACGACACGAGTCCGACGCACGAACACACTGCGACGACAGCGCACACTAGAGAAGCAAAAACAGCCACCCTTCTGTCTGTTCCCCCACCCCACGATCCCATGAAAACCCTCGATCCTACAGGTCCTGACGTCAAAGCAAAGAAACAACGCCCTTTGTCGTCGTTTTCGGACGGATTCGACAGCGAGCGAAAAAAACAGACATTTTGCCCGCGCGCCCTCTTTGCACAACATGGTGTAATCCCGTTCGACACGCGTAATCTGGTCGCCAGTTTTCCATGGCAGTTTGCATCACGCGAGCACGTTGTCACCTCCTCGTCACCCAGAAATTGTCGACTCACCGTCTCGTTTTCCGCGATGCACGCAGGCTCTACCTCCATGTCTTCCGTGGCTCGGCCTCCTCGTCGAGTTTCCAAAGGTAAATCCTCGGTGACACGGCCCCGATCGATCTCGATTCCGTTCTATCTTCCGAGACTTTCGAAACGACAACGTGTGTCTGTTTACAAACACTGCAAGGTCACTCAGCAGACCCCCAGACCTCCGACTGTCGAGTAGGTTTCATTACGTCACGATCAGCGAGCGCAGCGCACCGCGCGGCGAATTGGGAAAGCAACTTGAACTTTGATCGCAGGCAACAGTACGGCAGGAGCACGGGAGTAAGCAGGAACGAAGTATGGGAGTTGGCCAATGTATTTATCTGTTAGAAAACTATGAAATAAATTTTTTAAAAAAACATATCACAATTATTGTATCAATGTGAATGTTATGCTATGTTATTGTTGAGTATATACTTAATTTATTTCAAGCTTTTTCTTTCTTATCGAAGGAATCTTTACGCGTCCAGAAAATTTGAAAATTTTATCGTGCATGCGTTTTTCTCGATAGCTAAGAGTTTTAGGAATTTTGAAAAATTTTAATTGATATCAATGTGGTTTGCTTGTGGTTTTAGCGATTCAATATTTTATAATCGACTGCAGAGTGATTTTACGATTGCAAAATGCTATGATACAAAAATACAGGAAACACTTTGTAGAACGGCCGTATATGACGGTTTTATCTACTTTTCATCTCGATTCGTATTAAAATGGGACGAGATATATGCACAGGCAATGTATATTTCGTGTGTGGTATCCATAACGTAATTGCTGGATCGATTAGGCAGCTAGCTTCGTCCACGATGGTCTATGAAGTATCTTCTCTTGTTCACGCAACTTGTTCATGCAGAAAGATTATTGCAATTCTCGCTACTGTCTGACGAGTCTTATTATTCTCCTTATCAATTGGGATTGACACTTTCTCTCGGACGTGTTTTTGACAACCTGGGGTGCAAAGTTCCTGCATTAGTTACTTACGTATACTGAAAATTAAACAACTATTTTCATTTTTATATTTTCTATTTCACATCAAGTGACAAATAAAGGTACGTAACTATTTATTGTTACAAGATTTTACAATGTATCATCCGTACTATATACCGAATGCGTTTACCGACGCAGTTGAATTTATTAATTCAGAATGTTTTTTGATATCTACAAACAATAATAACCTTATCTCGATATGTAAATGACAATGCCTGTAGTACAGTGTCTGTAGTACTCATTCCACTGTGGTCCTTGAACGCTAAAAATACGCGACGAATTTTATATTTTTTTCTCGACCACTGAATTTGTTTATTGATACTGTGCATACGGCTATGTTAGCAACAGTGTCATTTAATGCGGCAATTAAAAAAATTAGTCGTATCTAAATAATATCGGTAAAGAAGCTTCATTACGATATCAACAACAAAATGAATTTTTAATTTACGACCGATGGTAATCTTCCCACAACATCATAAATTACAAAAAATTCTATGTTGCCTCAGTAAAATAAATTTAACTGTTACGTTTATATCGAAGACAGCTACTTAAAGAAATGAAAATAAGTACATTTAAAACTGTAAAAGTGATTAGAAATGATTTTTATTTGGACTTTGAGATACTGCACCGATAAAGTAATCGAGTATCAAAGCATACGCATCGCTCGCGAGAGTCGCGTTATTTATAATTGCAATAAATAATACTCTCCGTGAATGTAATAAAAATATTATAAACACATAATTGGTTTCATTATTACGAAATGACATTTAATTTAAATTAATTAAAATTAATAATCTAATTAATTTAAAATTAATAATCTCAACTATGTAGGAAAATGTTGCCGCCAACATACGTTGAAGGCTTTCACGATTTGGAGGCTGTACAAGCAATGGAGTACCGGCCTCTTGGTAAAACTGGTTTATTAGTCAGTAAATTATCACTCGGTAGTGGACCTTTCGGTTGCCATTATGGGTTAGTATCAATAAATCACAACGAATTTAATATCCAGAAATATTCGACGAAAATTAAGCCATCTAATGGTAAGATGTAAAACATTTTAAAAATGAACTACCGATGATAGCGCATAAACGATTTACATTCTGATTTATTAATAGCACATACGATGAGGAGGAAGCTATCGCGGTGATACGCCATGGGATAAAGAAGGGAATCAATTACATTGATACTGCACCGTGGTATGGACAGGGTCGTGCCGAAACCTTGCTTGGGAAAGTAATTAACTATTTTTTTATTATACTATAGACAATTATTCGTTCTTATTTGGAGAAGTAATAATTCGAGGAACTTCCACGCGAAGATTAGATTAAGCATTAACCCTTTGACTGCTGAATACTCTGAGCCGAAACGCTTCGCTGGGACTGAATACTTTTTCTCGAGGAAGTCTCGAGGCTGAGATTCCGCAGGCCCAATCATAAATTTCATAGATTTAATTTTTTTCTTATCGATAAGCAACAAGGTATGTTGTTTCTGAGAGTGTTGCGGATACGATAAAATAATTTCAGGACAAATACAGTAAGACAGCAGTAAATGATCGAAGCCATCGCCGAGCGCATATGTGCGCCCATAGTCCACAGGGACAGCTTTCGCTGGGCGCATATATGCGCCCATAGCAGTCAAAAGGTTAATATATGTACAAAGTTGAAAATATTCGTACGTGTTTATCGACGATTAAGGAACGCGCAATAATAATTTTATACGATTATGTTCCATATTGACAAAGTTAAGCATTTTAGTTACTTTAACATTATTCACTTTGTGGAACTTGTTTAATTAAAAAAAAAAAAAAAACAGAAAAGGAAGATAATCTCAATTTTGTATGATTACGCTTACCGTTAATGAAATAAACCAAAACAAAAATATTTTCTTTTCATGCAATAACCACGACAAAAGGCCACATAATTGTTTAATGGTAAACATACAAAGCGTATGTACATATTTCTTACGTGCCGATAAATTTTTTATAGATTCCAGAATGTGATTTGATAAGAATTTTTTCATTCCGCCACATTCGCAAATAAAACTGATTTTCGAATGCTCCAAATAGAAATATTCTCTCAATACGATGTACTAACAAATTGTTGTTAATGTCTAACTTTTCTTTTCGATGGTAGGCTTTGAAAGGTATTCCCAGGCAGGCATATTACATTGCAACGAAAGTAGGAAGATACGAATTAAATTACGAAAATATGTTCGATTTCTCGAAAGAGAAAAGTAGGAATAGTTTCAGAAACAGCTTGAACCTCCTAGGTTTAGATTACGTCGACGTTATACAGGTAAATAGAATTTTTCATCATTTTCAAATGTAGTATTTCTAAATCGGCTTTCAAATTCTACAGGTTCACGATATAGAATTTGCTGCAGATTTAGATGTAATAATTACCCAAACCCTGCCGGAATTATCGCGTCAGGTCGCGGATGGTAAGGCGAAATTCATTGGCATCACCGGATACAACGTGTCCGTTTTGAAAGAATGCATCGAGAAGAGTAACATTAAAATATCCTGTGTATTAACCTACACAAGATTAACGCTGATAGACGACACACTGATGGAATATATTCCATTTTTCAAGGTATCATTCTACCATATCATTGATCTAACTTTCTTAGATAGTGCACAATCAATAGGAAAAATTATTATAGGACAATTTTGCGTAGATAACATTTAAAAGTAGACGTATAATACTTTCTTGTAGGCAAACAATATTGGCCTAATTAATGCAGGACTGCCCTGCATGAGACTCTTGACAAATAATGGTCCCCCAGATTGGCATCCATGTTCAGAGCAGTCGAAAAAGATATGCTCGGACGCCGGAGAATATTGCAAAGTAAATACGATAAATTTATTACACGAAAATATTTTAAACTAATCTAACAAGGTATTTAACTTCCAGGATCATGGTGTAGAATTGGCAAAGCTGGCAATGTGGTATGGACTGCAATGTAAAGAGGTATCCACGTGTCTCGTTGGAATGCAAACCTTAGAAGAATTAAAAATGAATTACGAAGTTTTGATAAATGGCCTTACGGAGAAAGAAAAAGTTTTATTAGAAGAAATTCAAGAAAAGTAAGCTGTTTTGTTAAAAAATAATAGACACAGCGTATGAATAAGTATACTTAAAGTCAGTTAAAAATTGAAAATATTTATAAAATAATCTATCTGTGTTTTAGGTATTTGTCTAAAATAACAGAGAAGCATTGGGAGAATAAAGAAGTGCAGATGTATTGGGAAAATATAAAAAAGTGAGAAAAATATATTTTGTATAAATGATTTATACAGATACAACATATTGGAATTTTGCAGGATGCTTTGTTAACGATTAAGTTAAAAAATAAATTCTATCTGTAACAACATTCGTAACGTTATATAATATTATTAATACCATGTATGTAATAATAAGTGCAACTTTCCCAGAGTTCATGTTAGGAAGTGCACAATCAGACTTACAAATCTTCTACAGACTTTATTAGAGTATTAAAAATTTCAGATCTTGTTAAGCATTGCCTTATCAAAAATATGAGGCACGTAATCATCCTCGCCAGGTTTAATCTTATATGTTAATTCATACATCAATATAGTTATAAAAGCACCCAAAATGGGTTTGTGATACATCTGTTTCAATTCAAAACCCTTTTTAAGGCACAACTCCCTTCCACCTTCTGTATACTCTGAGGCAACAATATTAGCACAACCATATCCTTGCTCTGTAGCAAATGACACAGCAGCATTAACAAGGCACGAAGCTATTCCCTTCCTCCTGTATAGATGATGCACGTGTAATCTTTTAATCCATGCCCCTTTATTTAATACGTGACTTTTGCACAAGGCAACCGTACCCACTATTCGTTTAACTCGAGACGAGATATCAATGTTTGAGTCACGGAATTGTTGTTCTGTCATGATGGTATAACGAGTATTTTTTGGGTTCTCTGTCATTAGATACGGTTCGAACGCCTCGGCAACCCAGAAACAGGAAAAGGCATTGGACATGTAAATCCTGTTGCAACGAATGAAGACATTTTTATAATTATAATTACTACGAATTACCTTGTGTTTAGATTGCTAAACCATAGATTTATTTTCATAGTTTATTACCTTGGTATGTTAGAAACCTCTTCATTGACTTCCATAGATTTCGTAGTGAAACCTATGTAAGTTCCAACATAAACGAAGAAAATAACAAGTGGTACAACTAAGATACAAATAGTCAGGGGCAATCCAAAGAAAATGAACATAATGGCAGCAAACAATATCATCATTTGGAATGTTAATTCTTTGAAAACGATTCCAAAATATGTTGAATTTAACAATGACATCACACCAGATTTTATCAATTCTTTACAATTCATTTCATCCCCTGGCCTGTAGCCTCGTATTACTATAATGTGACTCATTTGTGAACTCATTTTGTCTTCAGGATTTTGTGTTTATTGTAAATAATTAACAAATCATAAATTAAACGCAAAGAAACTCACATATCGCGTAATCCTACATATTCAACAGTGTAGTTTCGATATTCTTGCCATCTGTAAATTGTACAAACATCAAATATAATGCATATATTTGCAAATGTTTACATATTGATATAGAAATTTGTTTACGGTAATACTTACCTTTATTAAAAATGCATGAGAACTACGAGAGCATTCCCTCTGAGTCTGTAACAATTATAAAACCGAATTCATTTCCTATAATATTAAATTACATATGTACAACTTAAATAATGATGTTTAAGGACTTGTGATGCCACCTGTAATATAAATTTTGGATTCCATTGATGCTGCAAGCTGGCGCCACAGTGTACTTTTGGCTAGTGATCACAGTAATCTCTGCTCTAGAAGATATAGAATCGAGAGAATGCAGCGATTTGCTGTGCTCTGATTGGCTGACGATTCAAGGCAGAATAGTGCTGCCATTATAGCCAATGGCAATATAGTTATAGCGAGTGAGTACAGTAATAGGTTCTACTCCTGCGCACCACCAGGCCACAGCTCGATCCGTTAGCGGGGGTTAGCATAGAAATTTTCTTTTCTGATTGGTTGGCAATCGGAAACAGTGAGTGAGCAAGAGGATACGAAATCAGCACAACTACATGTGGAACAAGTCACACCGACAAGCGATGTAGCTTGTCTCACTCTACCGTGTTTGCGGTCTTACTCTTTTCGCGCATCTATTCAGTTTGCGCGCCATCAGAGGCACGCGGCGCGAAATTCGATTTCTAAAGAAGCTTCAAATAATAAAATCTGTTACCTCATAGGATTCTCGAAAATGTTCTCTACAATTAAAAAAATTCTCTACAATTTAAAAAATCCATTTTATCCCAACACTACTTCACAGCCATTAGCTCGATGTGATTATCTATTTCGAATTAGTTATAGAACGATCGAAGTTTCTTTCGATTTATAACTGATTGTTATACTGTCTCACCAGTAAATTGCCAACCAATCAGAAAAGAAAATTTCAATGCTAACCGCCGCTAACGGATCGAGCCGTGACCTGGTTTTGCGCAGGAGTAGAACCCATTACCGTACTCTAAATCCTGCATGAGTGTCCGCCTTAAGTTTGACTGGAGATGAAGACAGAATAGTCAGCCATTGCTCTTCTATCCTAAAGACGCGTCGCGTGTCTAATCCAGTACGCATCGTTTTTCGATCGAAAAGATCTTTTATTTCTTACTCGTGTATCTCGCAAAGTACGTGATAATACAATACTAATCATGAGTGACAGACCGAGTAATGGTGACTATAAATATCAGAGGGAGGAGAAACCCGAAAACAAAACGAGAGGTTCGTCGGAAAATGAACGCGAGGAGAAGGAGCATCAAGTTGATAAAGTCGGGGAATATGTCCGTGAACTTTTGCAAGAAAAAGTTGAATTGGATTCCCAAAAATGGGCAAATGCGACCAGATTAATCGATCAAGGTGAATACCGTTATTATTCTCTTAATCGAATTATTGGCATGTGTCTGTATTTGTAATGTTTATGTTGACATTTTTCTTCATCCTTCATTTCGTGTATGTGTTAGTAACTTAATCCTTCACGAAATGTTGCTTTCATAGAAATAATTTGTGTGGATTGATTCATATTCTGATTTAAAATTAATGTTTATGGATACATAGAATCAAGCAGAATAAATCGAAATAGTAAACGCACAAGAATATTGTGCATTTCTTGAAACTTTTTTGGATGACCAATTATACAAATAAAAGTCAATCGATATCACTGCGAATGCGTAATTTTTCAGAAAATAGTAACTTAATATTTGCTTAAATAAAAAACGTGGTCATTCTACTATGTAATTAAGAATATTTATCATGCATAGAAATTCAGAAGACTCAAGCTATGGGAAAAGCTATAAGGGATCCCAAATACGTGGATATCTATCGTGAAAAGCAGATTCGTGTGTCAGTGAAAGTATTGGTGCCTGTTCGGGAACATCCCAAAGTAATTATATTCTACAATACCAATTTTATACATTATTTATGCGTAAATTATAAAAGAAACATAAATAATGCTATTTTATTTACAGTTCAATTTTGTTGGAAAATTGTTGGGACCAAAAGGCAATTCTATGAAACGTTTGCAAGAGGAAACTATGTGCAAAATGGCAGTATTAGGAAGAGGCTCGATGAAGGATCGTCAAAAGGTATACCTTAATGATTTATTGAAAGATATTTCTCTAAAATTGATGGAACATAGTAAATTTCAATAAACATGTTTCATCGTAGGAAGCAGAGTGCCGTATGTCTTTGGACCCAAAATACGCGCATCTGTCAGATGATTTACACGTAGAAATAACAGCTCTGGCACCGCCGGCAGAAGCTTATGCTCGCATTGCATTCGCATTAGCCGAGGTTCGAAAATATCTGATTCCCGACAACAACGACAACATCCGCCAGGAGCAGATGCGAGAAATGGAGATGAATATGGCCGACGATCCTATGAGCACCGACGACAGAAGACCATCTGTTAGAGGAGTTCCAGCTGGAGGCGGAGGAGGTATATTGAGACCTACTGCTAGACCCACATTACCACGATCGTCAAGAGGTAGGTGTTAAAAACGCATTTACCTCTAGAGTCAACCTTTTGCAATTTAAAATCATTTTCACATATTAGCTTAAAAAGCGCGATAAGGATTCTAAAGAAAAATTTAGTATGTTTTTTTAAGAATAAGAATTGAGCTATGGAGACCCCTGACCCTGATTGTACGATGATTAACAGCTCCATCATATTCAACTGTACAGAAGAAATAGAAATATTTCGAATAATTTCTAAAGTATAAATATTATAATCTTCAATCATTTAGCCGCAATATTGCCACCGCCATCGAGTCGAGGACCACTCTCCCGGCCAGTATCAGCGAAGAGCAAAGTATTTTCTATTTTGGATCGCGCAAGGGTCGCTATGGATCAGAGTTACGGGTAGGTATCTATACTTATAGGTACATGAGTCATCGTACCAACGTGATTGGGTGAAATCTGTTAAATATTTGCGAATTTCTATTTGCAGCTACGAGACTGCTACTCCGCCACCGAGCAATCGTGTCGGGTCGCATCATGACTATGACTACCACGGCTCGACGAGCAGCAGTAGCCGATACGGAGATCGACATTACAGTTCGGGAACATCAGGGTAAGTTAATGAACATTTGTAATTAAAAGAATCCGTTCGTATTATTAAGCTGTACATTTTTCAAGAGAAAATATTTTTTGAAAAACCATGCAACCTCTTCACATAAGCTATATATTTATATCGAATAACCTTTGCAATAACTCTTTGGGAGAGGGTTTTTCAGAGGGTTTAATTTGAGTTTTCATTGACTAAATTGGTATGCATTTTATTTCTAATTATTCCAGACGCCTATACAATTTTTTTGAGACTGGTTTTGACTTGATTTGTTTCTTGTCAGAGGGTGTTGCTATCAATGAATATTGACGTCGGTGAGACTTGGTTTTGGTGAATCTGTAATGGTGAAAAGCTCGTATCAAATTTCTAACGGTGATTTCTGCATAATTTAATTGATCTTGTGTCTCAGGTTTTTTTTTGCAACTATCTATTTCGTAAGTGGTGTATTTTTAATACAGTCTAAGTAGGACACTCTCTTTCCATTCGAATTGCTTCGTATCTACAGAAGCTGTTTAGAAAAGAAAGTTTCGTAGCTTTATCGTTTTACTGCGTCCTATATTTTTACAAAACATCTAGAGATAATATATGTATCCTTCCTTGAGGTACACAACGTACGACTACGATGACGACACCGTTCCGCACTCGTCCCACGAGTACTACGAAACGTCTGAATATCCAGGTAACTTCTTTCTATTTATTATTCTGGCATACTCTCCCCAAAAACATTTAACGTATACTTAATAAGTAGAGATAAACAACTACTCATCCGAATGCTTAGAATCGTCAATCATAAATATCGATGCATACGATTAACATAATATTTGCGACACTACCAATATTATCAACTTTAAATCTCTTAATAATTTCACACAGATCTATGGAATTCTTGTTCGATAAAAATAATTAAACTCTTTGAAACACGATCATCTAATGTACATATGTATAAACAAAAATTACTGGAGCACAAACTGTTTAACAACGTTAATATTTAAAGTTATAAAGTGAAAATTTAACGAACATTCCATGAATAAAAAGTTCTAATAAGACTCAGCTCCAATAACTATCTCTTAAAGTCTGTAACAGTTTTGATATTCATGGTTAAATATTTCCGAAATTAAAATAAATAGTGGTACCACTGATGATTCTAAAACATGCATAAATTCTTCACATTTCTCAATGTAACAGACACTTTTAAATGAATGACAAAATAGTTAGAAATACATGTACTGGCTATCTAAAACAATTAGAGCTATTTCGGGTAGCGTACGGGTCCCAAAATTCTGTTAAACAGATTACGTTTTTTTAAATTACATTCGAGGAAATCTGAAAACCGTTAAATTTCTTTTATAAGAAAAATTGTCGTCTGCATCGTGTTTCATTTTATTCTTTAAAGATGTATATAGAAACGTGCACATTCCATTTTAGCTTGATGTCAAAGCTCAAAAGCCACGTGTATACAATTCTTCTTTAACGACTTTGTTTAAGCAGCATAAAGAAAAATTAGCTAGAGATAAGATCATTTATATTGCTAGTAAATTAATTTTTGAATGGATGCAAAAATTCGAAGCTTTCGCGCGTGTTCGGGCACCCGTACGCTACGAATCTGATTCGTGCGTTGGATAGAGCGTTTCAGGGAGCTTCTCCGTAATATCGAACGCTAAAATAGTCACGAATGGCTTCGCATAACAATCTGGAACTTTAACTCAGTAATCCATCAGCGGTTTCTGTGGAGATTCACTTTAAATACCGATTAAAATGAAAGAAAGGGGGGGAAAAGCCGAGATTCGGTGTTAACACCTGCTTCGCGTAGTGTGTTATAAGCGATCGTTGTAGGCTAATGCAAAATAAATCACTGAATGAAATTCGCAGAGGAATCATCGAGCCGCGCATGGAAATCGTACAAGACGACAACGACATCGGGCTCAAGCTCGCGCTACCGCAACGCTCCGTATTCACGACCTTCCAAGTAAAAATCCACAAACAATCATCCTCTATAAATTTATATCTCTTTAATCTTTGATCTTTTAACGTTAGCATATTTCTCTCTGCCTCTCTCTCTCTCTCTCTCTTTCTCTCTATTTTTCTCTATTTTATTTTTCTTTTTTCTCTCTCAATCTCTTCTTTATCTACGATAATCCGTGACGCCTAACGAGAGGTACAGTTGGTTTCTTTTCTCTGACGTTATTATAATTTCATAGCCCTAAACCGTTGACGTGTAATCTTCCTAACGCACGACGACCTATGGTGCCTGCGATGCCAAAACCTTTAAATGACCGAGACCGTTTCTAAAACGGAGGCACGGAAGAGACTAACACACACACACGGTAAACGACACGCAGGCAATTATTACAACTTTTCATCGTATTGCGGCCAGTCTAATGAGTAAATGTATCAAATTCGACTACTATCATTGCTAAATTTTATCGTTTCCTGTCGCCAGTATTTTTTCCGTTCTTTTCGATCATAGCGACGTTCGAATGCGATCAAGGTCTTGCGGGGCGTGGCGCCGATTAAATCGAATAAAAAGTGATTAGGAAAATGATAGTGTTCGCCGTGCGAGGTATTATAATCTCCTAACACTAAACAGTTTTTATCGAATTTAGCGGATGCCTTATATAAAAGCGCGCATAATACGGAGCATTGTATTTCCGTATATTAATTTTCTTAAAGTCGAATCAAATAGTTGAGCGTTTTACAGAGCGCAGGTCCAATTAGATTCGTTTGCTTCAACTATCGATCTCGATTCCTTTTAATCTTAATTCAAGATTTTTACAAAAATACAGTTGCGCATCAACTGTAGTTATCATCGTTTCATGAAAAAGAACAAATTCCTTTGTTTTTCTTTTATTTATCGTTTCGAATATCGTTTTCAACGCCCGATGCACCGCCCCTGATTCGCTGAGAAAGATCTGCCTCTACTTTCTTTGTTTTCTGTGTACTCTACTCTCTAAATTCCTAGTTGTGTGTAACAAAGCCGACATGCTTTTCAGATGAATTTATTGTGGCCGCTGGATAAAGCCGGAAACACGTAATACAATGAAAACTGTAATGACAAATGTCACGGAGCGTTTTAATGCCGTTTTACCGCGTACGTATCACGCGCTAATTCAACCCCTGGTCGAATATCGGAATCCGAATTTCTGTCGTTGCGTTCATCGATCTCGTACTTCCGATTGATTCTCTGTGACAAAACGAAAAAAACCAAAAAAAAAGAAAGAGAAAAAGATCACGAAAAACGATGTATTAGAAGAAAGTAACCCGCTCCTTGAAATCCCGTCCTAAAAGAAATGTAATACGTGAAAAAGCGGAAGGATCGACGACCAAGAAGATCAAAATGGAAAGAAAACAAGTAAAATTGTCGAGTAGGCCTGTGTCGTAACGCAAAAGGAAAGTCAGAGCTGTGTCGATTTGACTTTTTTTTCGGTGTTCTACCGATTGGATGCAATATTTGAATTTTTTTTTTATACCCTACGTGTAATCACCTAGTCTTTAGTTTTATTTGCAAATGAGCGATTATTTCGACGATTCGTGTATCGATAGGCGTCCTTTGGAATTTTACGTTTTCGTTTGATCGAACAGGTCGAGAGGACATGCATAGCTCGGACAGTCATTTGTGTTTTTAATGAATTACGATGAGTCTAGCAATACGAGTTTTAAAAACGAAATGGAAGAAAGTAAATATTGTAAATGATATCCAGTGGCAAGTGAATAGATAAACGAATATTAAACACCCGTTGCATACGATCCTATGCAAATTGTAATCGTAACTCATATGAAAAATGTGTATTATGTTCACGTGGCAAACGTAAAACGAACGTGATAAAGCGACTTAGAAAACGTTTTAAACAAAACCATTAAATCGATGTTAACGGACACCTAAGTTGTGCAACAACACGTGCGAAAACAAAAAAAAAAGAAAGAAAAATACGAAGCGACGATTTGTGTAGTTTGTCTCGAAGGTATAGCTCTTATCGACACTATAAAAAATAATGTAACCTTAACCTGTAATCATTCAATATTGAGTATACAAAAAAAGATCATAAAAATAACTTGTGCGTAAATATTTTAAAATAACCACCTGTTTCTTCTTTCTTACATATGTAACTCTCGTAAATTGAAATAAATGAAAAGAATAATGGCTCTGTGGTAAGCATCGTTCGACAAAATTCCAATTAAAATCCTCGTTAATCGACGCTATCATAATCTGGATAAATATAAATAAATATATCCAGACGCAAGGAGCGACATTAATATTTTCCACGATCCAGCGACATCGTCGACGTTTTAAACCGATCTGCCTAATTACAACGAGACCATCCGACATTAATGTTTTTAATTTTCTTTTTTAATTCGAGCCTCAATTAATATCGAGATAAAACATGCGAACGGTATGATTTACGTTAAAGCTGATATTATTCGTTGTTGAAATTTTTCTCACAATATCGACGGTTTTGGTTTTCGGTTGTACGCACCTTGAACTTCGGTTTTTAGCCAAGTTCTACTTCACGCAACTGAGACAGTTACTTCTAACATGTTTTTTCGTGTATCCTTCTTAGGTATGTAAGGAAAGCGTAAGGAAAATAGCGTGGGAACGCATTTTCACGGATTGAAATATTTTAATCTTCTTCTGTTTCTCTGCTCAGTGGGGGATTGAAGTGCCTTAGGATCACGTGAGTATGTCATAATAATCCAATCAATCCAGTCTTCGCATTCGCAACCGACTTTCACGAAAGACAGTTTTTACAGTTTTTAGTTTCGAGACATTTTTCTAATCCTCGCACACTGTTGGAAATCTCGTTTCAACCTTTTTACGTTCTTTAATCGTTTTAAACGCATACCACAATATCTTCCGAACTGATCTTAGCATTGATTCACGTTGCAAAGTCAGCATACTGTTTCTCTTTAGATAACATTCAAATTTATCCCCAAGTGACGTCATTACTTACGCTATCACTATAGATACAATAATGGATTTCAGCTTTGTACATTGCCTTGGCTGTATTTAATGAGCTTACAAGTTTTGTCTATCGACACAGTGCTAATCGATGATTTCAAAGTGACATTCACTGTGTTGAAAACGAGGATTAACCAGCAACTACTCAACGCTTGTCGAAGAAGAACTATCCTGCATGCGTGAACACTCTTTTAATTCTGCTTTCTCTGTTAGCCCCGTGTACAAATTTATAGAATTGCGAGCCTTTCTTTCCAGAATAGAATATAACATTGAATTGTGTCATAATAAATTTGCGTTCATCGGTAACTGCACGGCAACTATGTATATATATTGTTGATTGTAAAGAAATTAAATTTTTAATGATATCTGCGAGTTCGGCTCGGTTCCTAATCATTTCGAACGGGCTCACTCTGTTTAGCACACTCGATAGCTTCATTTCGCTTGGATTCGCTTCAGTTTGCTCTAAACTCGTTCCGTTTCACCGCAATTCACTCTGGCT
>CM052164.1:778796-789315 GCA_028455555.1 Augochlorella aurata | reverse complement strand
AGATTCCCCTCGTCAGCGCGGCAGCCAGTAAGTGGGGGAATGTAAGCACGAAGGTGCCTTCTTGTCGCGCGAGGACTATGCTTCCAGTTGTGGAAATGATTTTATAAAAACTTCACTGTTATTGTCGGACCATAGTCTGGTCGTGCTACTTCGTCGTTTACCACCGTAACTCGAAAATTCTTTAGCTTACTATCTCGTGGGGATATTGGAATTTTAAGTAATTGAAATCCATTTAATCCCTCTATCGTTCTTAAGAATATTTTGATCTAGCGAGATCGACAGGATACTGGATCGTAAAGTGTTGGGATTCAAGCATCTAAACAGCCATCGCGAGCACGACGGCGTCCAGCTCCGAGCATAAGTATGGAAATTACTTAGAAACAATATTCTTATTTATTTATCACACACCAATATACAAAAATGAAATGTATAATCAATATCAGAATATAATATACTACGAAATTCAAATATATTTAATAAAGATATATCTGAGTATCTTACAAGATTAGAATGATGCTTCAACGTGGAACAAAAAAAAATTGTCTACAACATTCTTTGCAGTTGGCACAGAAATTCTGGTAGAAAAACGTCTTTTCTACGGCCGCTCTAAGGATTATAAATAAGTATTAATTTACGGAACCTTAGTCTAACGAGTTCGCCTAAGTAGTCGTGAGTGAAAATAATGGTGTAATAAGATATTCTCTTCTGTCTCTCCTCGATCTTCCTAACTAATCCGGAAAAAACGTTGGTCTGAGACTCGACAAAATCTCATTTCTGTATTCGTAATATATTTATATATATATATATTTTTTTCTTGCTTTACCATTTTCTTCGCGGATATCAACGAGCAAACGAAACAATGAAAAACAAACCGAAACGTTCGTTCGAAAAAAGTAAGATCTGTCGACGGAATACGGGGGTCTGACTGGCGGCTTTGAACTTGTCGGAATGTACATTACACGTCTAATTAAAACGGAGCGGTATCCGGCGCTCGTCACGACCACGCTAATACCTCACCTCTATGAAAAAACATGGAATGATAATAGTAATTTTTTTTTGTCTTGTTATCGGTTGTATACCTTAGTTAATATGTACGATTATATCACAAGAAAGATTCAAATACTCTGTACATAATAATCCCGGAACGCGAGACGTTTGATCAGGTTTCTTAATCTTACATTTACATACGCCTAAGATTTAATTACAAAGTTAGATATGTCTCAGGTTCACCTGGTATTGTACTTCGACGCAATTTCTCGTGTCTCCGCTCTACTTTTCCCGGCCACTGCTCTCTGCTCCTCTTTCTTCTCTCCTCTTCTCTTCTTCTCTTCTCTTCTCTTCTCATCCCGGCATGAAGTAGAGCGAGCATGCGGCACGCGTTTCGGTCCAGACGAATTCACATTTCCCTCGGCCGATTCCCTCTCGTCACGTGTCCTCTCGAACACCCTAAACGCGACCGTCGCATCGTCTCGGTCATTCGCCCGTGTTTGCCCTGCTCGCGCGCATCCGGTCGCGCGCGCTCTTACGTTTCTAACTCGATATCGTTTAATTGGCACATCTGAAATGGCAACTTTCGCATTGGCACGATGAGTGGTCTTCGGAACCGATTCCCCGACTCCCTAGGTACCTTCCCTCGTACCGTTTCCGTTTCCGTTTCCGCCCACGGCGACGAGAATCGCGTTTCGACAATGGTGAGAACGCGTGGACGCAGTCTGCGATCGATCTTCGATCGCCGCACTCGGCCTCGGTCCGACGGGCGTCGGTGGTCGTTGCAACGTAGAAGTGTAACGTAACGGTGTCGACGATGGAACTCGTTCTTCTTACAATACACGCGTTCGACTCGGAGACAAACGAACAGCCGATTCGGAAAACGCGTGCACCGATTTTTTAAGGACGACGCTTCGCTCGACGGTTCTCTCGAACTGCAGAATAAATATCTAGATGGGAGATAGACTACTTGAGCTGCTACTTGATGACGACACACGGTAGATGGAACGTATAATAAAGCATTGAACATCGTTAGAAGACGAGTTAGATAAACAGTGAGTTTAACGAACGTGACATAACCTGAACATAACCTGAACGTGCTACGCGTGTAGAAGAATACGGCTCGACGAGAGTTACTCGATACGTTGCAGTGAAATTTGCGGCTCGGGTCATGTACCTTCAGACGGTGATTCGAAAGGCAACGATTTCTTCGAACTGAACGTATACGGTTGTCAATTTTGTCGCGGGAAAGAAACGTCCTACGAGTGGCAGGTAACACAGGGATACGTGTGCTTCTTCTACAGAGAAATCGAAGCGTTAAACAACTGTTCAACGAGCGAATATAATGCTTTATTATGTGGCTGCATCGTGAATACGGATCTTTTGCTCCTTAGACTGAAACGTTTCCTAACACGTACATAGAATGCCGCACTTTGCGTCATTACCTCTAATCGACTGTACAAAATGATGAGAACCGATAGCATCGTTCGTCGAGAAACTGTACGAATAATTCGGCTATTCGTGGCCAGGTATTTTAATTCGAACGGAACGTTGTCGCCGAAACGATCAGGTAATTCTAAATTAATCATTGTTAGCCTCGGACGGCCGTTGTACGTTGTCGCCGCGGTTAATGTCTAACTTCGAATGTTCCTCGTTCATCGTGACATTTGTTAACCTCGCGTAAGACAGTGAAGGTCCATTCTCGATCGCGTCGTGAAATTCCTGCGAATTGTCTCGGGGAAAAGATCTGAGTGACGCGCGGAAAGCAAACGGTGCTAGTCAAAAATGTCACGACTGAGTCCACAATATCTAGTAAATACAGTATTAGTTGCTACAGCCGCGTGGAAAGCAATCGGTCGCCGAGTCAAGTCCTTCGGGTTGCTACCCCCCACTCTGCCACCTCGTCGGCCCGCCTCTTCGCGCAGCGGGGGAAGCGACCTCGGCCGACCATACGGTTTTAACTTAACTATAGTCTCGGTCGAATCGCATTAACGCCTACAGACAAAAAATAGAACGTGCAAGCGTCAGTCGAAGGTGTTCCAGAAAAATTCATCGGATAGAGACAGAAATTACTTTCCAATGTTTACATTATTTTCACACAGTTCCTTTTCGTTTGAAACAATTCGTATCGGTGTGTTCTCGTAAAGAACAGAGTTTAGGTACGATTCTGGTGAAACTAGAAATTGAAAAATGAGTTTTCCTTCGTTTTCAGAAAAATTCTGTTGAAACTTCTCGTATGCTCCGTTTAAGAAAATGTTTATTTCGCGCCTTTAAAAAGCGTTCCGTGGAACGGATTTAAAAAACGGTTCCTCAAAACAGTATATGCGCGACAAATAAAATTGAAAAACAATAGTAACGAGAGAAATTTAGTATTTGTTTAATCGTATTAGACGCCAGATTCGTGTAAATTAGTCTGGGAAATTTCAAATTTGCATCTCACTCGCAGTCTATCGATTGCGCTCGGCTTTCTGTAACGCGTTTCCGATCGATCGTCGAGCGCATCATCTCCGGAACTAAACTCGAAGCGAAATAATTCGTTGATTGCTGCTTTGAACCAGTTCCCGTGCAAGGGCACGGCGGATTTCTAACGGTGATTAAGAAAATCGAGAAAAACGGCGAAACAGTTGCACCGAACGCGTGCTCGGACCGTGTTTACAAGGAAATCTGTAACTTCAAAGGCTGCGATCGGCATGAATATTCAGTAGTCGTTGCATACTGAACGTTTCCACGTAATCGAGGGCCGAGAGAGTCGTTCTACATGGTGGACTCAGCCGGGACGATAAAAATTGTTCGTCGAACGCTCGCTCGCGGGCGGTTTTAGATTTGTAGCCGCTAAATTATAAGTTGTACACCGTGTACAGAGAGCAATGTATCACTATGCTGACAATATTAATGCTTACGTAACGGCATCATAACCGATACCGCTTGTGTACGTCGGACGCTCGTTAATGGGCAAAGAATAACGATGCTTGAGCAATATAAATAGTCGACCCAAAAATTATACCGTGGAACAAGGTTGTTGCAAATGGTTTCTTATTCGTCATACTGCGCTCGTGTATATACATATAAATATAGATATATCGATACATTGCAGATACATAGATATATTTATATGTATACGTCCAGGTTCTCCAATTATCGATCGATTCGCAAGCAACAAGGACTGACAATCAGCGTGACTCGACGGTGCAACCGCTTTTTCCGTGCGATTTCAACGTGCAAGACGAAGCTCCAACGAACCGATTCCAAGCGTCTCGTTTGCGGTACTCTACGGGTCCCCGGGACACAGGGGCGAGAGAATAAAAGCGTTGACCGCAGCCGTTGCAGAAATGTTTCGACTATCGCTACTCCTATCGCGAACGATCCTAGAGCCTGCGTTCGAGAAGCTACGACGATTACGGTGCCAAACTGCCAAAGACGACTCGCGGTCTCGCTCGCGGTCTTGCTCGCGAGCTGCTCGCGATCCCGAATCGATCGATATCGTGACGTCGTGACCCTCTTGATCGGCAGGATCGCGCTCCGTATGAACAGGCAGTGAAAGAACAAAGTTACCTCTATGTCGATGGACGACGAGTGCTCGCCGGCTCGTCGGAATCCGCGCGATTCCCCGCGTGTCACGCGCCGAACGTCCCGCTGATTCGCGAACGAATAAATATCCTGGCTCGCTAAACGAGCCCGGAACGAGAATAGAAGCACCTCGTGCCCGAAAAGGGTCGATCCGACCCGCGACTAGCGTCGGGTCCGTCTCGACATCGGTGATCGGAGCGATCGACGCGCGGAAGTTCGTTTCGGCGATTGCACATTTCTCGCGACCTCGTTTTTCATTGATTTACCTAGAACACTTTCGACCAGCCAACCTCTTCGCGAAACACGTCTGCCCGCAATTGTGGTTTCGTCGCGTCACGTGCGCCGTTCGGGCTCTGTGCGCGACCTTACTACACTCGGTCTCACTATAATACAAGCGGTCGCGCGATATCGCGGACATACGTGGCGTGTATCAGTGGTCCACCAGGAAGCTGCTCGCGACGGGCTACGGCCCGCGGAAGCTCAGTTGTACGGCCACGAGTGCCTGATTGAAGTGACCACGTTCGAGGTAGGCGGGTCCTCCGGGCGTCACTTCTTCATGTCGTTCATCAACGTGCCGTCCTTGCTCTTGTTCGTGTCGAGGCTCGACTGCTGACTACTTGTCACGCCGCTGCCGTTCCCCGGGTACATCTTCTCCAGATGGTTCAGGGACTCGCTTAGGAACTTCTGCAACGCGATACCAGGCGATTTAGATTTTCTCTACTGGTCTACTGTCTACTGTCATACTGTCGAAAGTTTTGTCACAACTATGTATATCTCGCTTGATCGTGCATCGATTCACATTTTTTAATACAGTACTTTCTTCCAATAGGTCGATATAGGCTGCTGTAGGCGAATATATCACCACGGAAGCAAATACGGCACACTACTTCTCTTTAGAAGGAAATGCGATAGAGATACCCTTGTCCGATCATTTATTTTTATAATATTCTGGTATAATAAATATTATCTAATCATTGTATTGTTTAGATACATTATCGCCTAATAGAGAACTTGAATGAAATTTTTGGGTAATAGAATGTTTCTTGATATCAAGGTGTTATAAACGTTCGGATAAGGGAGTCTCTTATTCTATATAGTATTGGGAAAGAGTACTTTATAATAGATTTTGCTAACACGGATCACAGTAGGACATTACAAGAAAATATTAATATCTACCAATAAATGTAAGCAATCGGTTCTCAAGATAGCCAATGTAACATACTGAAAGTTAACATTTTATTGTAACTAAGTACTCTAAGTTTGGTAAGTTGGATTGTTATTTTCTTATCTATTTATATTGCACAAGTGGGCTTTGTATTCCGCCCAATAAATAAATAAATAAATAAATAAATGAATGAATGAATGAATGAATGAATGAATGAATGAATGAATGAATGAATGAATGAATGAATGAATGAATGAATGAATGAATGAATGAATGAATGAATGAATGAATGAATGAATGAATGAATGAATGAATGAATAAATAAATATTGTAAATTGTCAACGAGAACAAGCGTTGTATAGTCTATATACAAAGTTTGTTCGAAAACTGATACGAAATTGAAGCAGCAACTTTCCAATGTTGCTAAGAAGAAATGTGAATGGACGCAGTCTCGAAGTCTGCTTTCCGAGTTCAATATTTGTCTTCTAATAGAAACGCGAACGAAGTCGTACCTGTATTGCCGTAAGAGCGGCTACGATTGCAGGACTTCCGAATCCGTGTGATATGAGAGAGAAATGCGTTAGGTGTCTCTGTATGCTCGGGTCGAGTATATGCTGAGGCCGTGTGTTGCAAAGCGGTGATCTATCCTGGTTCAGAAGATCCATCAGCTCTTTGGTGATTTGTCTGAAACCACACGCGACAAAATGAAACACTTTCCCGAGGCGTTTCCTCTCTCTCTCTTCGCGAGAAAGGCTTCGCGCGTCGAAAGATCAGGAACGCCGGCGAACTTAAGTTCAAGAACGAGCATGGTCGCGTATCGAGCAACGAAATCGCGATTATCCCGATAAATTTCGCGCACCATTGTTGCCGGCGGTGAAATAAATTCTTACTTGGTGGCATGAAGAAGTTCTTTTCTCCTGTAGGAATCTTGCGGCTCACAATGCTGCCGGCTGAGGTATTCGGCAACTTGTTTCGCGGGGAATTCGGTTTCGCAAACGTAGCCGAAGTCTCTGGCAAGGTGAATGGCTTCTCCTGAAAAAAGAAATGAGACGACCATGGTGTAGGAACGAAATTGCGTAACCGGCCTATGGAAATGTATGAATTTTTTTGCGGCCTGTCTACCACTTAACGGAACACGGCGAAGCGTTCTAGCTCCGAAAAACTTCATTATGCGAGGCGTCCGTCTATAGTTATTGTTCGAGTCGACCGGGGCTCGACTCTTCGAAAAATGATTTCGAACGAATACCGCGCAAATATTGATTTCGATCTCGAGTGCATTCGGTTCGTACGTTTTCATCCAAAGAGTTAATTAGGGTTGAATGACTCTCGATTTCTCACGATTCTTACGTTTCATTTTGATTCTCGGTATACGAACGGACCGACATCCTGAACGGTACTCTCGAGAGTTACCATCGTTTAGAGAAGAAACACTTGTCCATCGAACTTCTGCTTCCTCGACGCTGAAAATTGTTGTCTCGCATAGAAATCCACGGCGATTGAACCGATCGCCGGCATTCTTCGCGTATTCAATGTTCCGCCGCGATTCAGCCAGACGATCGGCTGGAATAAACGCGAAGATCGTTCACACGCGCCGATTGAAAGATTGTAATCCACCGTCGAAGGGGCGAGCTAATTTACGATAATGAAGCGGCATACGCGGTGTCTCCGCTGCGGTACGTGTCCGTTTGGTTCCCTTTCAACTTCCCTGTCATCCCCCTTTCTCAAATCACATTCTCTCTCCCCCCGCCCCTTTGTCTATTTCACCTGCACGCTGTCTCTTCGCCAATTTTCCCCTGATGATAGTAGGTAATTAGGCAGCTAGATGCGAGGTCTCCTGCAAGATGGAGGCAGACCCGCTGGGCACTATTATGGCAACCGGGTAATACCACCCGCAGGCCTGCCGGGTTTTACCTGCGATCTACGACCTACGAGATCGAGAACACAGCACGAGTACCACCTGCAGCCAAATTATATCCAATTCCGCGGACCTGTTCGACCGTTTCCAGTTTTCTCTCGCCGCGTCGCCGCGAAAACACGCGGAATTCTTTCGGATTAAATGCTATCAAACGCGCCGAGTTTATTGAATTATCCTTCGGGAATCTGGTCGCCGAAGCTCCGTCGTTAACGAATCAACTTTATATCTCATCGAAGCGAACAAGCATTCTTACCTATTAAAAAATTCCGATTTCACGCGTGTTTATCGCAATCGAGGCAGACGATTTTGATTTAGCATTAAAATCCGCAGTCCATTAATCAGTTACACGTGCACGATTATTTACGCAGACCCGTTGCTATTTATCAACTGGCTCGGTTATGACGAGTCATTACGATGACAAATGCGTCCTTTCCATTTGTTCCTAAATACGGAAATTATTTATGACGCGGCTTGGCAAAAAAATGTTTAACAAATATTCTACGGAGATTCCATTCTTTCCGACGCTATTTGTCATACTTACTCATAGAATCTACAAAGCAAATCCGGTGTGTAATGATCATATAAGGCGATTTGTATTGTGAGTCACTGTTTCTGCGGCTGAGCGAAACATACGTGGAGGCGACGGAATAGTTGCTTTTGTTTTTTCACGTTCGATGAAAATGAATAAAAACAGTCCTATCGCGCGCGTAACCGCGTAATCAGAGGCGTTGTTGAGCAATTTTTGTTCCCTTGTGTCGCCGCTGTCTTGTTATATGTAATCGACGATGCATCTTTTTACGACTGTGCACTTAATATCAGGTGTCTGTGCTGTCCAGGGTAAATCATAAATTATCGTTTAATGATCATGTTGTTAGCACCACCGTCGTCGAGCATTAACATTTTCCAATGGACGCTTCCGTTGTAGCGGGTTATCGAAAACAACGTTTCCTCGTTTGCTTCAATTTGCTAAGAATTATTAGCACTCGAAGCCATTTTAACGCTTCACTGACCGGCAGCCTATAAATCGGCTTTTTACGCCGGCCAGGTAGCCTGTGCATCGGTTGTCGTGGCAAACAAAAATTTGTTACCTATTACCGAGGTAAAAGGGTATTACCGTAAGCTCCAATATTATTATATAATTTTTTAAATGTTAGATACCTTTCGAGATTAATAAAATAAATGAAACAAAAATAAAATAAATACAATAATAGTATATTTAGTACTAGTATACTATTATACTTAGTACTAGTATACTATTATACTTGGTACTAGTATACTATTATACTGGTATACTCGGTACTAGTATACTATTATACTGCTATACGTGGTACTAGTATACTATTATACTGGTATACTCGGTACTAGTATACTTAGTACTATAATAGTATGCTAGTACTTAGTCCATTTCATAGATATGAAGTTGAATCTTGTGATTCATAAAACAATTAAAATAGGAAGAGCTTAGTAACGTCAAAATTATTTTGCAACGTGATACAGAAATTTTTAGCGGTGCCCCGGAGTCACCATTCGAGTGCAAAGCGTTAACAATTGTTCCTTCGTCGTTATAGTTTCGATGTTCGACGATGTCTAGACAGTTTCTCATTTGCTCGTGCGCGCCCTATATTTCCGAGGTCCTTCGCGATTTTACCGCACAGCCTGCGCGATGTTTACAAACGATGTCTTTAACACGCGTCATTAAGAATAACGATCCGCCATCGAATCATTAAGAGAGGACGTGCAGGATTCTGCGAGCCGCGCGTACAAGGTGCAACGGGTCGTTTCAGTCAGGTTTTAATAGTGATCCTGAGCGCGGAACTCGGTTACGACCTCTACAATGATTTGCATGTAACCCTCGGCTATTTCTTCACTTCGTTTAATTGCTTTTAACTAAATCTGGATCTTCGTCACGTCTCTCCTCGAAACAGAAAGTTCACATGCATATTTATGTACGTATATGCTGAGCATAATTGAGTCAACGGTTTTAAAATGATGTAACTTTTTTAAAACTGGTTCAAATGACTTTAATTTTTTTGTAAATGTTAGAGGGACTAGTTCACTGTACAAGGACTGAAATACTTTTTTTTTAAATTGTCATTAAGATTTTTGCGGTTGAGCTCTGATTTTAAATTACAATAATTAGTAATAATATTTATGATTTTTAGATCACAAAAATTGATTGCATTCATATATGAACTATCCACTTTAACAGAAATATTAAAAATAATAAAATAAATGTTTTATTACTTTTTTCTCGCTGTAATATATGTTTTATGCACAATTCTTTTTTATTTTTTACAACAAAAAGTTGCGAATTATAGGGTTAAATTAAAGAATGTCCGTTCCATTTTTCTTTAGTCCTTCGGCTTCGTTAGACCTTTAGTCCTTCGTGCCCAAAAATATTTCAGCACCCTCGAAAATGTGAATTGAAGACGCATTCTACGCCAATCAGCTCCTCGATGGGCGTCTGCCGTTTCGCGCAAGTGTATCGTAATGGAAAATCAAAGTGCTCGGAAACGAAAATGAGTTTTCATTGTGATGCAGCGGTTCGTTCGAAAAGCAGAGCACCGATCGAAACGATAATTTATGATAGAGACGTGCACAGAGACAACTCTATGCGGCCAACAGAAGATGCGCTCTGCTCGATGCAGATCAGAACCATAGATTGGCCGAAGGTGATTACAGATGCGGGCTACAGATTGGCGGGCGCAGCTATACGAGAACGAATCAGCAACGTGACTCGCGAATTAATGATCAGCTTTTTTTACTTGATGACTTTACTACAGTCGTTGTTGGTCCTTCGACGTTCGATCGGAAATTCGATGCGTCCATTATAAAACGAAGGGCAAATAAACGCGGCCCTTAATCGCTGCTGCAACCAACAAGAA
>CM052164.1:729575-741072 GCA_028455555.1 Augochlorella aurata | reverse complement strand
CCGAATCCATAGGTCACCCGCAGCAACGTGTTCGCGCGATCAATCACGGCGTCTAAATCGGCGGAGACCTCGATCTCGGCTGAGATCTGCCAATCAGGCGGCGTGGCGCGGCACGGCACGCCGGGTACTTTCTCGCGTGTTCCCGAAAACCCGTGGATGACCTTATTTCTGGAGGCGAGCGTTCGCAGAACCCTCGGCGGGGTCCGTCGATCGCGGTTCTCTAATTACGAGGCTCTCGAAGATAAACGATTTCCTCCTCGATCCGGCGTCGCTAATGGCTCGAGACCTTCGGCAAATAAAAGCGGCGATGAAAAAGCACGCTCGCGGAGGTGGGGCGAGGCGCGGCGAGGCGAGGCGAGGCGAGGAGGAAGACGGGAGGTCGAGAGGAGGAGGAGAAGGCGGGGAAGATCGTTCGACAACAATGATGTTCACCGTTAATTTGAGTGGACGAGTGAATCGGCCGTTTATCGTTTTGCCGGTGTGAAGGCCGCGAACACAGGGGAACGCAGGCGTGTGTAGCGTGTAGCAGCGTGTAGCGTGTAGAGCGTAGAGCGTAGAGTGTAGAGGACACGTAGCCGTGCACGGGTCCGCGTGGCAAGAGGCGAGAGTCCGGTCCAGAGGGTTCAAGTTAACGGGACCGAAAAGCCGATCGTAAGCGCGGCTCTGTGAGCAGCACGTTTCGCACACCCGCGCGAAAAACACGTACACGACCGCGCATACCTGTGTGGACAAGTGCGCACGCCACCGGGGAAAAAAGTTTTTACAGTCCTGGAACGTGTCCGCGGCCAGCGTCACGGTGATACACGATATACGAACTACTGTGCTCTCTCTCTCTCTCTCTTTATCTCTCTCTCTCTCTCTCGATCGCTCTCTAGAGAGCCGAGGGCTCGGCAGCTAGCAAAGAACGCTCGCGGTGATTTCAATGCTCGAACAGGCGGTGACGTTGATTCTCAGGGGTTACGCGTGCCCAGGAACCACCGACGATGCATTTTCAGGTTTCTTCCGGGTTTGTACCCATTTTACAGCTTTCCCCTGACTCTGCAACCCTTTGCGAACGGGGATCTTTTAATCCTTTGCACTCGTGTGTCGAGTGTGACTCGATGTGAGTTTCCATCTCCGGAGTCCCACTCGATATTTTTTCATGTCCAAAGCAACATATGTTGCGCACTCATTATCGAAGCTCTTATCGATCACCTTATCGACCGTAATTTATAATTACTCACCTAATCTGTACAAATTTTTCCAGAAGATTTAATATTTAACTCTAAATATTTATAACGAGTGAAAGACGTAAACTAAACAAAGGATTTGATAATAGTGATAGTTATAACTATATATGCAAGAAGTAGATCGGGGGTTCAATAAAATCAAGGAAGAGGATGACAAAAATTATCTAGCTATATGACAGGAAACAAAATTGTTAAAAATAAGTAACAGTCGAAGAACTGTCCTTTAAAATAAATTTCAAATAGAACACGTAAAGCATTTAAAATGACATTTAAAAGTTGGTTAACTTGCAAATCAGGGACCCTTGTTAAACCATTTCCTTTACAGTTACCGCACTCGGAAGTTTTTCTATTGTCACTATTTCTTAAAACAAGCAGAATATTTTTTTTCTGAAACAGTGTTTTATTCTTCCAGGAGAAATTATTCCTTCAAATTTTTAATTCTGTACCTGTTATCACCATATAGTAACCTTGGCAATTTAATTGGAAAGTGCTTAAACATAATGAATATCTTTGCTTCGAATCGAGGAAAGCTATTCAATACGTAATTGCTACGATCATGCGAAGTATGATATACGTATATTCTTGTATATATGTATATTCTTGTATATTCTTGATATATGTATATTCTTGTATTCATGTATATTCTTTCAACTCTGTCGTATCAACTCAACGTGTCAGACTCGTTACAAAGATATCAAACACGATCTACCAAATACGGATGTAGCTTGTTCCTTTTCCATTGGAAATAAAACTCAATTTTTTTCTGTTTCTGTTTCTCTCATCAAAAACCAGGGTATGCTAATCGTACTGCAAAGGATGATTATATTGTTCTATGCATCATATAATTTATTCCAACGTTCTAGTCTAATTTTACGTCCGATAAAATGTAACTTGGCACTAAAATAACAATAATCCTACAACAGGAATTAGGTGTACCCACTAATCAGGTTTTGCAACAATATTATAATCTATAATAATTTCCTGAAACGCTAGTAGTAGAATCGTCTATCGCCGCAGCCGCGTTGCCTTCCGTTCTCTCTATCGAGCCCGGACAAACCTCCGTCGCTTATTAATCGCGGCGTGCATTGTAAATCAAAATGTCGCGGCAAGTTGAAGGGTCCCGACGCGATTCGCCGGCGCGGCGTCCGTTACCGTTGAAGATCGAATCTCTATTAGTCGAGGGAAATGTCAGCGCGAGCGTGACGTTTTCATAGTTGGCGGCCGCGCAAGAGCGATCATCTATTGCGCAGGGGCGGGTCGCGGGGTCGCGAGCGCAACAATGTCGGCCGGGCAGCAGAAGTGTGACCGAGGGTTCGGTTTTGGATTTGTCGAGCCGACCGGGCATCTCGCGGTACGAATGGGACTTTCCCGATTCGTCGCTACGTAAACGCCATAATTAACGTTCCACGACCGTCAGAACGGGCATTAATTATACGGTGGAGACGCTATTGCTTTATTATTCTCTCCATCGCATCACGCATCGGAGATCGTTGTTAAGGCGAGCCGGCGCGGCGCTCCTTCTTTTTCCCTTTTGATCAAAGCCAGGCTAACAAGCAAAACCCTTAAATCCCTGGCGACAGGTGTATAATTACAGCCCGCGAACAGACCGTTTACTAAACTAATTTAAAATTATTATTAAAGCCTATGCTAATGTTTGACGATACATCAGGAGATTATCCTCGGAAACGCGTCACGTGTGCCAGCGTTTCGGAAACATTCCCGAGATATTTCTATCGATTTTGACTAATGCCAAGCATATTTTTCTTTGCTCCGGCCTTTCTCTTCTCGCGGTGGTTAGAATGCGAATTTTTATGGAAATTTTCTTGGAACCAGCCATTGAAATATTTCGACCTCGAGTATTATATTATAAACATTAAATTGTCTTAAAACTAGAACAAATTGAAGATTCTATTATTAGCCGTTATTTAATTATTAATTAATATTATTATTATTATTTATTGTTATCTGTTATTAAGAATTTTTATCGTTATTTAAATGACTTTATTGCAGAGGTCGCGACGGAAATGGAATAGAATAAATCGTTATTTCATTATTAATTAATATTATTATTATTATTTATTGTTATCTGTTATTAAGAATTTTTGTCGATATTTAAATGGCTATATTGCAGAGGTCGTGACGGAAATGGAATAGAATAAATTGCTACGTTATCGAGTGGATTACTCGTTCAGTGGAAACAAGGCGGTATCGGAGAAATCTTGATGTTTTCTGAGAAATCTATGATGAATCGAATGATTTTGCTCGATCGACGGTTCAACGGCCCGATGAATCGCTTCTGTTGATTAAAACACGGGCACGCTGGATGTTAATTTGCCGCCGAGGGGCACCGTTTATGCGCATAAGAATTATTAAACGAGAGACCAGATGAAATATACCTGAACGCGTTGTAACGTCGCTCGATCCGCGGTCGCCGATACAGTGGACGGGATTTATTCCAGGTTGAATGACTAACCGTCCACGAGCAAGACCGTCTTATTCCAACAATTCCTTCTTTACAATTTCGATTAGTTACAGATTAGGAAGCGACTATCGTGCTTGTCTCGAAAGCAACGATTTCTCGTACCGATTATTTATATCTCCTGGTAAATTGTCTAACGGGGCTTTCTTCTCGATAACAATAAATTTTCGCATTTTTGTAGGCCGCTCTACCGTTCGAACGATGGACTCTGCAGGGACAATGCATTAGAATTGCAAAACCGATCTCGATGTTTCCGGTGAATTCCTGTTGCAAAAAGGCACAAATATTTCTCGACAATTTATAGTTTCCGAACGCTGCAAACATTTGATCGTTACAATATTTTCTCGGGACATGGTCGACGAATTTCGGCAATTGCGAAATGAACGCGCGAAGCGAAGGAAATTGTTGGAGAGTTGGAGACAATGAAGAATAAATAAGATATAATTTTCTTCTTAATTGCGTAACGGGGCAGAGATTTTGAACGGACGGTGATCGAGGGGGATTGAAAATGATTATTAACGTGATTGATAGCGTAACATGGACTTTACGCGTTCCCCGAGTCACCTAAATTAATTCAACCTCGATATCCTTCTGCACGTCGATGTTTTCCATCGTCTCAGTGGTCCGTTCCCGGTAACCGTGCTTCAGGAACACCGTAAAATATTATCCTTTTGACAGAGGCGCACAAGTGAGGGCTAATAAATCAATCCAATTAATGACTACGGGCATTGCATCATCCCGGTTTGCTCTCCGCGAGCATGTTGATCAAAAAGATCGATCTATGCGTCTAGCAAACACTGCGCATATGGATATTTATTGCGCTACATCGACGTTGTCAGCTGACTGCGGACGCGGCCGTCGAAAAATCTCGCGGATAATAAAAAATGTCGAGAGACACGATGATTTAGGGGTTCGAAGCATTGTATTAAGAACGCAGTTTCTTCGATAAAGTTAGGTAAAGTACCGCGAAAAGCGAAGTATAATATAATCAAAATCCGACAAATCACCTTCTCACGCCTCGTTTTCATAGCTGCAAAATATCAGCAACTATGATAACTATAAAATTGTTAATAAAGTTTTCTGTTTTTCTTACCCGTGCATGTAGACTACTGCTAATTTCTTAAGAGGTAGTTCCTTAAAAGCCTACATGTAATCTCTATTCCAGCATTTTCTACAAATGGTCCGCAAACGACCTGCAAACGGCCTACGAACGGCCTAAAAATCGTCTTAAAGACGTCCATAAAATGTCCATAAAACTTCCATAAGACGTCTACGAAGCGTCCATGTCTTTTAGACGTCTAAAGGACGTTTCTAGGTCATTCGTAGGATATTCGAAACGTCTTAAAGACGTCCTTGTGCTATCTGGGAGGCAAACTACCACGAAAAGCGAAGTATAATCAAAATCACTTTGTCATTCTCGCTAGAGAAATTGATTTTGAAATCTGCAAAAGAACTTCCTAATTTCTCTGTAAAGCAGAGGAATCCTAAAAGTTCCTTGAACCCTTAAGGAACCCTTAAAAGTTCGAAGTCGATGAAAATAAACTGAAAATAAACGCGTCCATTTTATTTTGCAAAAAATGATATCTACCGTAAAAATGATTAAACGATAAGAGATCCGTTGGGCATGATTTTCCCGTTTGCCATTATTTGTATTAACAAGAGCCCGAAGTAGAAACGCGTTGATCCGATAGCACGTCAATTTCCGAGACAGCGTCGGCCGAACTGAATAATATATGCACGTTCTAGCGCACGTGGTAATGCATGAGCAATGGATCTAGGACCAAACATTGGTAGTGGCGAGAGGCGAAGGTGCATAATGCGACCAGCATCAATTAGATCGTGTTATGCTAATGTAGTTCGCGTGTATGGGTCGAAATACGCGGCGCAGCACCAATCATCTCGGTACCCATAGGATTGGAGCCTTGTAGGCGGTCGACAAGGCTCCGTGCCCGTGTACTGTGCACGCAGGTTCAAAGCGAGCGGCGCGGCGCGGCGCGGCAGGTGCAACTGGATACGTGAACTTGTTATGCGGAAGAACGGGAACTGCCGCGAACGTAATTGGGTTGCTCTGTGATTTGTTGGAATCCCATATATTGTTCCGAACACCTAAACTTTCTTTTTCCAGCACCTTGCGCTTTACTCGATCGCCTCAAAAATTGTTGCAGCAAATACCACTGTGCAGTTCTCGCGCGCTTACACCGCCGTTCAAATATATATATGAATATATTTAATATAAAGTATAGTAAGTACGACGAGTATATAAATACGATAAATATAACTGATAAATTGTATTGCGAAGTAATATAATATATTGTATAGTAATATAATATATTATATTATAATATAATATAATATATATATATAATATATAATAGTAATATAATATATATAATATATAATAGTAATATAATATATATAATAGTAATATAATATATTTAATTATATATAATTACGATATATTAATAGGGAGATACAACATTTTGCAGAAAACCCAAACCAAAAGGCGAATTTCCAGAAGCCGTAGAATCAACAATTGCATTGCGCGTTGATAAATTTCTCGCATTATCGTGTTGGATAGCGTATTCGAGACTAGTTTGAGGGATGCAGTTTCGTTCGGTATTCGTCGAAGGATGCTTCGGCGATGCGATTCATTAAGGATGATCACCTTTTTAATGCTTGCTGTTAGAAACTGGTTTTCTAAATAAATGTCTCCTTTGATACGAACATTTGCAGACTAGATACTAAAGTTGATTGTATACTATCAAATAAATGTGGTTGCGCGAGGCATGATCGAGCATCGGACATAAAAGTTTCTAATAACAACTCCGTTTTTACTGCTTGTCGTTTGTTAGTCTAATAATGAACCATAACGTAATGAATTGCTAAAAGCCACTAATGAACCACTATAATCTTACGTTATACGGGGTTTATCATTCCGTTAACGACGGACGAACAATTCCATGTCCGAGGAAGTAGCGGATGCCTGAAAAATTGAGAGTTCCAATGCGGGGAATACGATAGTCGAACAAGCATGATCGTATGCGAGGGGTATTCGCGTATTCATGTATTTTCTATTAAGTGAAAATCTATTACAACGAGTCATCCTCCATTCGTTCTTTCAATAAGAAACGAACCCTTCGCGAATAATAATATCGATTACAACGGAGTCTGCGCGATACCTACTGTGTAATTTCAACGATCGACGAATCCGTCTTCTCTTGTTCGACGATTTTGTGCAGGGATTAGCATTTAACCCTTTGTACTCCGCGCCATCCCCAACGTCAGCTATCACTTTGTCGCAAAAACGTGTACTTACGGACCTTTATATTATAAAGTATATTATATATTTTATAATAGTATATAGTATATTATCTATTATAGTAAATATATATATTATATATTTGGGACCAAGTAAGATATTACAATGATATTCGATTTATGTGAATTTGTAGACATCGAGGAACATATATTTGCAAAAAGATCAACATTTTATTCCTTATCATTTTGTACAGTATGATCAATTTTAAAGCATTCCCCAATATGTATTGCAGGCTGATTACAGCACGTTTCATAATGATAAGTCGTTCGACGTGTTTCACCTGGTGTTTTTCTGTCGGAACAAACAATACACTCCCTTTTTCTTTCTCCCACATTAGCAACATGTAGTTTATTGTTCAGTCTATTGTCCGCCGAATATGTGAATGGACGTGTTCTCTGTCCCAGAAAATCATCTCTCAACTGATCGTTATATATTTTATAATATGTAATTATATATCTTAGTAATTATAGCATATTCTGATTCGATTTCTTGCGCCATTACAAGAGAAAACATCAGGGAAACGCGCCGAATTCCCCGTAATCGCTGATAAACTTTGGTGTCCCCTCGGAGGGGACATCCGAGCGATATGCTGGAATTACGATGTCCCCCGAGAGGAGACAACGAAGTGCAAAGGGTTAAACGAAGAAACAGACACGTTCCGTAATTGCAGCAGCGCGGCGCGTCGATGGTTCGCCAGCTGTCCCAGGAGATCGAGACGTTTGTTCGACGAACAGGTGCACGGTGAGTTTCTATTAAACAAAAGGGAAAAGGTTATCCGGAGCCTCGTAGTCGAGTTTATTAACTCGATTCTTGAACCGTCGCGTGTCGGTTGGCGTCGCGTCGGACGCGGGAGCGCCATTCAGGAACGACGCGATTAATATCGGAGGAGCGGGACGAGCAAAAGTTCATGGTTAACACTTTTTCTTTTGATCGTGATAACACGATCGCCGCCGCGAAATGCCAATAAAGACCGTTAATAGCGATCATCATCGGTGTATTAGGCGGACTCGTTGATCGAGCATCGCCGGCTTATTAATACCGTACAACGTTAATCGATTAATTGATCGATGTTTATTAATTCCCCGTGCGCTGGTATCTTGCTAATTAATTGCTTAGCCGAGATTCCTCTGTTTCTCGGCTTGAATAATGACGCTCTGTTCGCTCGACGAACGGGTACCGCGGATTCGACGACGATGGCTCTACGTTCTTCGGTTTCTTAACCCGTATCTTTTCATTGCATCTGCATTGCTAATCGCGCGCATTGGTACACAGTTTTTCTTTTACATTTGCAGTAGTCGATCAGGCCAATGTTCCAAAAATAAGACGGCGAATATTTTCAAAAATTGAAAATATTATCGATTTTTCAACTGCGCCGATTAATAGGTTGAATCAAGATTCTACGTAACTGAAACGTAGCTGATTTATTTCGCCGCCAATAAACGGAAATAAAACATTTACGGAGCGCATCGCCGCGATCTATCGCGCCGGGTCTACGCTCGGCCGAGAAGCAGCGAGCAAAAGCGACGCGTTTCAGCAAAAACCTGTTTGCACAATTTGCTCCGGCTCAATTTTACAGTCTGGAGTTACGGTTAATTTCCCTGGCAACGAACTCGATCAGTCGCGCAGCAACAATTGAAAGTCGTTACACTGAAAAATGAGGCATTCCGACGGCCGACGATAACGGCGTTGATAAAATCGTCACGGTCGGCAGACAGCGGGATAAAAATCCGCGGTGTATACGGCTCGCGAAAATAGTCGCGTGACAAGGAATCCGCGGCTTGTACCTATAACTCAGAGTCCGGCCCACCTTGTTGGGCCGATAGAAAAATGTCGCGGCCAATAAATACGGTGAACGTGTCGCCGTATGATTTGTCGATCGCATTAAGCGATCCTACACGACGCGTGCGTGCTGTCCGATCGTGTATTAACGCCTCCCCCGGTTCTTTATCTTCGCCCAGCCCCTTATGAGAACCTCGTCGCACCGGAAATCAACCGCGACGAATCGTCTTTTACATTTTTCAATCGCTTTTTACGCACCGGCTTCTATTAGCCCCGCTTTCGAACCGCCGTCACGCGATCTTACCGGCACGGAACCACAGATGAAGTTGGTTCTACTAATTGAAATACTTATTCCTGGACATGTGGACGGACGGGGTGGATCGTGTGCGGTGCACGGCGGAATACAGCTGCGATATGTTCATCGACCCTGGCGTTAGATTTCGCCTTCGATTTTTTGGAATATTTCTCTTTGGATTTTTCGATCGATGCTGTTTTACTCGTAGGGATAGAATACGATCAGTTGGGAATTTTTACGGACAAATTTCTACTTTTACGAAAATATATGAATTATGCAATACTTCTATTATTATTTCTTATTTATTTTCCCCTGTTATTCTATTCTATTAATTATTTTTATATGAATTAGAATGAACAGAACACGTCTTCTTTTAACTACTGTGTAAATGTATAAAGGTTCACAGTCGACTAATAAACATCATAGATAGACAAAGCAGCTATTTTCTATTGCTTCGTCAAATTAACAGGCACGTATTTAACCCCTTGCACTACGATTTCTTTCACGTTGCGTTGATTAGTACTTATTCGTCATTAATAATTTCCCTAATAGGACCAGGCGATTTTTGTTTCTTCTATTGTCTTTATTTAATTTCGTTTCTAGATTTGGATAACAGAAGAATGCAATTTTGCTTCGACTTAAAAGGAATTAATAATGACGAGTCTGACTCGTTATTATAGTGCAAGGGGTTAAAAGTATTTTCATAATTTCAATAACGGTAAATTAAAGCATCTGGAACTCGTCGACGTGTCCGCAGACCCAATGTTGAAACTGAAAGACGCGTTACGCCTATCGATCGACTTTTATCGAAGAGAATCATCCGATGGCCGTTTCGGTGACACGGAGTTCCGAAATTCCTCTGTCCGCCGGAGATAAAAAAGGGGTCCGCGTTTCAATGCCAGAATCAGGTACACGTCCCGCCCACGCGACTCGAAACAATGTCTCAAAGTGTCCGCGGTCGAGGAGATCTCGTTCGATCCGTGGACCGAGTCGAATCCGCCTACTTGAACCGGTAACAGGTTCCACGCCCTGCCGTGTAGCGGCGATATATTCGAGCGTGTGTGTCTCCGTCGGTTACGGTCGACGGTTGTGTTTACGCCGGCACACGGAGACCGAGTCCGGAGGCGGCCGCAGAGCGGCGGTGGACCCTGCACGTGGACCAAATCGACGCGACGGGAGGAATAGAGTTCACGTTTAAATAAATGCGGTGAAACGTAGGCAGTCGCTTTGCGTAACATGCCGACGGGCATAGCCAGGCATGCGCAGGTGCGTTTCGGCTCCGAGCATTCAATTCACCGCCGCGCGATACCGCTAGAGCCGCGACGAAACACCTCTCGGAAAGAAGGTGCTTCCGCACACCTATCATACGCCCCCGCCTACTTCGAGCGAGCTGGCTGGCTCGACAATCGAATACCATAATTCTGAAACTTTGCGGGAACATGGTGGAATTACTGCCTTCTCGTGTCTACTATTATTACGCCACAGATTTTTATGCAACGGATAAAATCTCTGCGCTCGCTAATTGCAAGATAAATTTCTAGAAAAATAATTTACGCCTAGTGAATATCAACTTTTACTTTGACGTTTAAATATTGATGAGGGCAGAATTTAATTTCTATTTAAGAGAAGCAAGGGGTTTATCACTTTAATAAATGCACAAAATGTGTAGTCCAGGTGTAACACCTCGCGTGAAAATGATGAAAATGATGTAAATATATTTAGTCGTCATTTTCAATAATCTTTGCCACCTTTCAAGCAACTTTTCTATTCCCTCTTTGAGAAAACGTATCTACCGTAACCAGCGGGAAATCGATGAATAAACGGCGGATAAATTGTTTGCATCGGTTGTTTGTACCGATTGTCTATATAAATTGTTCGCATAATTATCCGCATAATTGCAAGACACAGACTACCTATAAAAATGTCTATATTTAATAATTTGTATACACTCGAAACGACGTATTGGCATTCTTAGATTACTTCAATTTGCCTACTGTTTCTAATTTCACCCACCGACCTTTTTCATAAATATGTAAGATCGACGATCTGCTGCCTTTAACTTTAATTCTTCATTTTGCATTTACATCTTCCCGCTTCACTCGTGTTCGATAAAAAATTACGTTGTAACGAACGAGGTTCTACAGCCAATTATGTCCCTCTTAGCATACCGCAGAATATTTATAGGACATGCGTAGAATGTAATGGCTGATTCGATGGTAGACGGCGGGTTCGATGCGTTTGCAGTATCTGCGAACGTATGAAATACAACACGCGAAACAAAACTTCGGTTTTTATACAAACTTTTCTCGGTGAATTTTGCAATATTAAAATACCTTCTGCTTCGCAGAGCCGTGGAGATGCGTAAAAGGGAAATTGAAGCATGGAACGCGGGACAT
>CM052164.1:676567-710504 GCA_028455555.1 Augochlorella aurata | reverse complement strand
AAAAACGTTGATTCGAATTGAGAATTTTATTAATTTACGCCGCAGTAAGAATAGCGTTAGGATACAGAGTCCTAACAGAGTCGGCACGCCCACTTATAAAGTATAATTATGCCAATATGAAGTATAATGTAATAATTAAAAATAAAATATAACAAAAATAAAAATATAAAAATATATAATATAAAATATAAAAGCAAAATATAATAACGAATAAAATTCGCGATGAATCTACACAATTAAGTAAATCTAATTTGATACTATAATGTAATAATTAAAAATAAAATATAACAAAAATAAAAATATAAAAATATATAATATAAAATATAAAAGCAAAATATAATAATAAATAAAATTCGCGATGAATCTACACAATTAAGTAAATCTAATTTGATACTATAATGTAATAATTAAAAATAAAATATAACAAAAATAAAAATATAAAAATATATAATATAAAATAAAAAAGCAAAATATAATAACAAATAAAATTCGCGACGAATCTACACAATTAAGTAAATCTAATTTGATAGTTGAATTGCCACGATCGAGCGACACGATCTCGTTTAGAGATCGAAAAATCTCAGGCGACGCAGAATAGAAAATCGCAACACGATTCCTCGAGAAGGAATCTCTTATTGTGAAAACGAAAATTAGTGTTCGTAACTTGAAACCCTGTATCGATCTCGTTCGGAATCGAACGAAAGAATGCAAGTCGAAACGCGAGCGAACGAAATAAATTCCAACGAATTCATAGATGGTCGCGGCAGAAATGTTGCGCGACGTTTATTGTGAATATATTTCGCGCGTCCGTTGCGGAATTGCCGCGATATGAATTTTAGATCGAGCAGAACCAGCCGAAGATAGACCGATAGGCGTTTAGTTGTAGATCACGAACCCGGCTGTCCGGGTCGTTATTCCTGGGAGTTATTTGTTATACGGCCGGGGCCGTGCACTCATTGATGTCGAATAACGTTGTTAAAGAATCGCGCAAGTAGACAATGATTAATGCATGAGAAAGATTTTTGAGGATCGGGCTGGCTGACTTTCTAACTGGCTGACACGGAACGTGAGATATTTGATCAGCTATACCTACTCCTTTCCAGATCGTCGCGTCCCGTCGGCCGACGACAGAAGTGACGACGCGAGAAGAGATCGGGATCGTTCCGCGGGGACAGGATTAATTTATCCTGCCGTTGCTTTTCTTGATTTCTCCCGATGCGTTCTCGTCGTTTGTGAAATCCGCCGATCTGTTCCCGCTCGCGCGTTTCTTCCCCGGCGCGACCCAATTTTTAATAGACGCTGTTCGATCGAAATTCTCGAGCGAAACGGACGTATTTATCGTCGAAGCCGATAACGGCCGATCATCTATTTATCATCAATTACGAATATATCTGAAAGCATCTAACGCACTCTCGTTTCTATTCCGCTCGACGATGATTTCTTAATCAATAAACTGGAATAATGATCGATCGCCGTTCTTTCCTATTCATTGGAAAAGAAAAGAAACGATAATCGAAGAAGGAAATTTTCACGATTATTCCCGCGGGATAATTATTCATTGTCGAATAAGATGCTCACATGCGCGTCGCAGCGTTCGTGGAACGTCGCGATAACTCAGAATGCGCGTCTATGCAATTTCTGCACGAACCGGAACGCGAGAGGATGCGAGTCCGGAGTCGTGATTCGAGACACTTTAATTAACAGATAGGGCGTCAAAGATTCTTAGGAGTCATTAATGGAGGAGCCATTAATTGCAATTCAAGACTCTTTGATTACCGGCAGCGCTACCTCAAAGAATGCGCGCGTTAAATATGCCCGTGCAATCGGTCGGATCGAGGAATATCGGCACGAGAATACGACAATCGTTCTAACTTTTCTCTAAACTAATTGACCGGACAATGAAACGAGTTTCGCGTTTCAAATCCTTATTGAGCGATCGCCGACGGATAAACAATTTTGCAACACGCGTGCTCAAAAGTCCTCGATTCATTGTTGCGCGAAAGTAAAATCTTATGCAATGATTTCTACGAAATAATAGAACTTAACCTACTTTGGGTAACAAAGGCGAAGGTAAAAAAAACGAGGTAATAGGAACAACGTCGTTCTCAGCAAAATTATATCTCCCATCGCTCGATCAAGCATTCAAGCTGCGAGCACAATACGAAACAGTCCGAAGTCGTTATTTCGCTTATATAAAAAATAATTGCTCGGGGAAACCCTAAGTGAAAGTAATCGATGGGATTCCGATTAATTAATATCGAACTCCGTTTCGAGAGATTTTATCTCGTTGCCGAGGCCCTGGCGAGAGGCTTTCTTATCTCTTTAAAACCTTCGGTGATCCGCTAATCTCGGCACTTTCATTTCGATCGATTAGTCGCTCGTTTCGAATACCGCCGAAACGTTCAATTTATCTCAGTAATATCCGATTCGTTCGAATATATTACCATCGACCTTTGAAAACTAGCCAGATGGATTGAAAACTGTCCCACCTATTAGCCTTTTACGCATGGTGGGGCATATTTTAACCCACCCCGAAAAGTTCTTCTTATAAATTTATTATTCGCTGCTTGTTTTATGTTAAATAATCGAATCGAATGCTTTTTCTTCATTTGTTTATAATATAAAGATCCTGCGCAGCTAGGGTTTTTATTTTCTTTAAAACCGTGTGCCTCGATGAGTTAAGAAACGCGACGTCGTGTCATCCGCAGCCTATTTATGATCGCAATCAGGACCAGCGGAATCGAAAGTGCGCCATTGTGGTGTCCGAGTGAAAGCCGTCGAAAAAATAAAGGAAAGGCTAGAAGAGAAGAATTCGAGTCGCCGATCGCAATTAAAAACCGTGCAAGGATCTATCAGCGCTTCGCGCTTCACGACGCCGCGCCGCGCCGCGCCGGCTCATAATTACTCGACAAGATTTAATCGGCGCGCTCCGGGCTAATTAAAAATTCTTCGCCCCTCGCGGACTCTATCAATAAGGAGATAGTATCGGGGCTAACGGTAAGAAAATGTCTTCGTCCGTTTCTTCGATCCGCGAAAGAAAAGGAACGGCCGGTATCTTCGCGCGAATCGCAAAAGCTATCCGTCACGAGATTGCCGCCGACAATTGGCCGCTCTACGGTGAGCTTGCATATTCGCGACACGCGATTCGATGCAATTCGCCGGACAATTCGGGACGTCCAACCTCGACCGAGTAATTGCGTCTTTTTGTGCGTGCGTCGGTGCTTTTCGAAAAAAGGTAGCTGCCCCTAAGAAAAGCAGATCGAGATTAATTTTGTAATTCATTGTGTTCGAGTTAATTGGTGCTGGCGGACGCGCGATCGTCGAGGAGATCGGCAGCTGTCGCTTCTCCCGACATTCTTCTTATGCAAAAATTAAAAATTATTAGGTTGCAGGAAGAATCGTAGGATAATTTATGATGCCACTCTAAATAAAAATGTAGCTTGGAAATTATATCGAAAATCAGAATATAAGTGAAAAATGTTGGGGGTGAGCGGTGAGAAGAATTAAGACGATTCAAGGATATCTATATGCAAGTTTAAAAAAAAGAAAGATTATGAAGGGGAGAATGAAACATCTATCTAGCACCAATAGTTTGTAATTTATACAAGAAATTTTTATTCTGCATAAAAATCCGCGGTTTAGTCGTCAAATTTAAAAAATAATTTGATTAGAAGCAGAAACAATTGAATATATTACAATATTCCGAAAAGAATTTACAAATATGTTAAATAAATTAAACGCATCTTGAATAAATAATGTTTTCAGGATCAACGTAAAATTGTGGATGTAATACAAGTGTGGTGTAGTTTACTTTAATTTATAAAATAAGTTCAGATAGAAATTTTCTGTATCCGTTCAAGATTAATCGATGGAAAAAGAAACTATTTAATCCTTGAATACAGATCGCAGCAATACACGCTAGAACCATCTACCGAGGAAGTCTAGAATAAAATTGCTGCCTCGACTATCTACAGATATCTTGCTTACCGACTCCATTACCGACTTCTACGATTGTATCCGGAGAGCTTCTGGATCCGTGCTTTATAGATCTCTGCCTTTACCTACGAGTCCCGAGTTATCTTGGGAGCATCGTTATCAATAGCAATTTTTGCAACAATTAAATATTTAAACTCGTTGCGTTCGAAATTACCCATAAAATGACTAACATAGAACCAAATATAACTAATATAGAAACTAACCAAGTATCTTTTCACACCAAGAATACCTTCATTTTTTAAATAAACCCCAAACAGCTGTAAAATATAGTCCAACGTAAATTTCGCTCGCGCAATCTATTTTTATTTAATCTCTGTACTTACTTTTACAACGCCGACTCCAAATTTAACTGAAATATTTTCCTCAACCCTGATGAAATTACCGTGGAGGTCTCCACCGGCATAGATCCCTCGTAATCTAATTCATGCAGGAAGAGTAATTAGTCTAGAAAAGCTAAACGTTAAAGCGGCATCTCACAGTAGCCCAGTGTGTTATGGAATAGAACGTATTCAAACGCAATCTTTTTCCTTGTCTCGATTCTCCAGAAAAGGTTCTCTTTGCACCCCGTTTACACTCTAGCAATACGCGCTCAGGGAAAACGACTATCCGCGTCTGCCGAACGAAAATTCATACGCCTCGTGGAAACCGGTCTCCGCCGCGGTCATACGTTTAGTCGCCTAATTGCCCGATCAAAAGAGGGCGGTTGCAGGGGGCAAGCGGGAGCGGGGTGCGTCTCCGCCTAGATCACGGTAATAAATAACCGGCTCCTTCCTCCCTCTGTTAAAACCTAACTGATTCAAGACGTTCCATAATGATCGGTTTAAGTGTATGATTTAAGACCGTTCCCGTTAAGTTCCACGGAAAAACCGGCCGCGTCCTATCGATATCGTGCGAGCGAGCTTCCATTTTAATGCGCGATCGGGGAACGATCGCAAACAGCTTCTAGCTCGGCCGATGTTTACGGCATTAAACGCGGAAAGGCCACTTACCGTGATTACAAGCCGACACCTCGCTTCAGAAAAATGTCCTCCCTTCGATTTCTTTCTTCCTCAACGAAAACTTCGATTCTGTAGCATTTCATACAAAAAAAAAAGAAAGAAAAAGAACAGATGGAAGTATTTAATCCGATGGTTTTTATACGTTTATTAAAATGTTATCTTGTTAATCAAATTATTGCAGCCCCGATTCACTTGGAAAGACAGAAATTGCTTCATTTAAGGTTCGTACGATATTACCAGATTATTTGATATAAAAAGATCCAATTTCAACGCGTCGGTCGCATATGGACGATGCTAATTTTTAACTAGGTTATGTCAAGGTTATTTTTATTCTAATATATTCGAAGAAATCGAATATATTAATGGTTCTATTTTTTAAATGACTTTGAATTTGTGGGAGTTTTTGGGGTCGATATTTGGAACTCGACGCGTGCATTTCGTCAAGCCGTCGCGAGAAGACCAAAAAGAAAAATAATGCTCGGTGAGTATAGCTATCTGCGAGACGCTATACTGTTTCATAACCTGCATCGAAACAAGAATTTCGATTTCCTGCTCGGGGAACGCGGTCCTCGTGCGCGCTGCTATCGATCGAAGGGAAAAAGATGATTTTTACGATAGACGAGGCAAAGTTGCACAAGGTGGCACGCTTTCTAGGTAAAATTCAGAGAATCCGTCGGGTCTCAAGCCCCGGCAGATAGCCTGTAATTTGCAGTTATTAAGCAAAATGAATCAGTCGCCGATCCCGTGAACGGGTCGCCATGGGATTTCCGTTAATGGCGATCGTGCGCGTCTTCCAGGCGGAGGGCTCTAATGCGCGACCAACTTCTGAACATTCGTTACGTGCCCAGGTAATTACCGATCTCGCGTGCTAGTTTGTCGACGTGTTTAAGAGAGAAAGGGTGTCGGATGAGCTTTGGAGAGGTCACGGAGGTAAGTGGATGCGGTTCTCGTGACGTCACGGGTTTGACGAGGATCGACCTGCCGCTCCGGCAGGGAACTCCCGTGTCCGCCGCGTTTACCACCGTTTTGCAAGCATTACCCTTTTTACACGCTTGTTGCGTCTGCGTTTACTTCGTTGTAGTCTTTAGTTCGACGCGATAGGCTTCGAACGTTTCCGTTCTTTGGCGAGACAGCGTTAGATTGTTTAGAGGTTAGAGTTACCTGGACTGGCGAGGTGACTTTTCCAGATAGCTCGTGGACGTTTTTAAGACGTCTTGTGGACGTTTTACGAACGTCGTTAAGACGATATTTAGACCGTTCGTAGGCCGTTTGCGGACCGTTTGTAGGAAATGTAGGAATGGAGATTACGTGTAGGAGCGAAATTAACTCTTAATAAATTAGCAATATTGTACATGCATGGGTAATGAAAAGACAAAAATCTTTACTAACAATTTTCGAGTCTTGCGCAAAGCTAGAATAGTCGTATTCTCGCTTTTCAAGGTGACCATTTTTGTTTAGAAGCTGAGAGGCAATTGGGGAGAATTTGCTGCATTATAACGAGTAAATTTTTGGAAAAGTTATCTTTGTAACAAATCAATTGCTAATCGGTGCGCTCCTGGCAACGACCAATTTGTATAAAAAGCGTAGAAACCATATTAAAATTGTATTTGAAAGCAGTTGTTTAGTTGAAAAACACTGAAAGCCTAAAAAACGCCTTGAAGACAAATTTTAAGCGTCTAACATACGTCCGGTTCCAGGCGTTAAAACGATGTCCAGTTCGGGACGCTTTTAAGACGTCTTCGAGATGTCTGTTTTCTAATTTCAGGATTTAAAAGGACGTCCAATTTGGGACGTCGTTAAGACATCTTAAAGACGTCCATTCTAGAGCGTAAGACGTCAAGATCTAAAATGGACGTCTCAAGATGTCCGGTGCTTATTGGGCTTGCAGAAAAAGAAGCGTACGTTATCGAGATGTGAAATTGTAGATAGGAAGGAGAGCGTGCCGGTAATTTTGGGACTGGCCGTATAGCAACGACGGATTCGTTCGATCGAATACTTTCCGGCAGGGGTGTACCGCCTAATATATTTGATGGGGGAGGGGCTGACAGTGGCGGCGACGTAACCGGCGCATGGTAGAGGAGGAAAAAGGGGTTGAAAGACGGTCTCTTGTTCGGCAGACCGTCGTAAAATCCGGGCCGCTCTTCTCGATTCGAGGCACGCTCGGAATTTGCGAGCACCTTTAATGAGGCAGTTTTATATCGGCGTCGGCAACACCGAGGGGAGGTTGAGAACCCGAAGGTGGCTCGTGCTCGATGATGACCTCTGACCGCCAAGTCCGAGGAGTGAGACGACGAGGCCATGCCTGGGCACGCGAGGCCCAAGACTTCGCCCCGAGGCACGCGCACCATTCCCTCTTTCTTCTCTTTTTTCCTCTCCCTTTCTCTTCCCCTGCCCAACCACCGCCCGACCACAACCACGACCACAACCACGACCACGACCACGACCACAACCAGAACCACCACCGCCGCCGCCGCAGTCGCAGACCGCCACCCTCTCTTCGTCTCTCTCCCTCTCTCCCTCTCTCTCTCTTTCTCTCGTAGCTCGCTGCTCTCGCTCCTCCGCTCGCCTCCTTTTCACTCCTTCCATCATCCGTTCCTCTTTTTTCCCCGGTTTCCTCGGCCTCTTCACGTAATTTTGCGCGATTGGCCGGTGTCATGCCGTGCAAAAACACTGGCCGTAGAACTCCATGATGCGAGGAGCGGCAAGTGGCCGACAAGGAGAGAGAAACGGTGGTTGTTTTGCATGTGCGCCGTGCCCTCCCTCCTCCTCCTCCTCCTCCTGCTGCCCTCTTCCCCTTCCCCGTCGCCTTCTCTTTACCGCCTGCCTTCGTGGATCGAGATCCATTCCGAGATCCTTTGACCAGAGACCGGGGCGTGATCGGCGTTCAGATCGTCGGCATTTCTGTACCAGCTATCTCCAGATTGGAATATTTTGATAGGCCCTCGCGGACGGGGCTCGATAGAATCTTCGTTGCGAAGTTCCGCTTCGAGCTGCGCTGGGGGGACTGTTCCTGTCAGGTTCACGGGGTTTGAACGCGGTGTCCTGGATTTCGTACGCGTCCCTTCGGATTTTAGAAGCCAACCACTTTCGAGGGCTGCGCCGCCTTTGTTCTCCGCACTCCTGATTTTCTTCGTTCGCTCCGGTCTCGGCTAAACTTTTACATATTTTCATTTATTTTATTTATTAGAACATTTTTTAGCGAGGCGGTCCTTTGAAAGGTTGCATCTGGCGGTGCTCTCCAAGGGCTGCTCGCAACGGTTGAATTTGAAATCATTTCTTGCAGCTTTTACGTGGTAGCTTCGTCAACATCGTCGTAGTCGAAGCAATAAATAATTATAAATATATTCAAGCGTCATGTATGATCGCAATAAGCGCCGATTTTCAGCTTGAAACAGGTTAGCCATCAGTAAAATGCAATCAATAAATTGTTAGCATCCAAAATGTTAACATGCTAAGGTTCTCGATCATAAATCCATGAAATTAGTAGTAGTCTAGTAATCAAATTTCCAACGATGCGAAAACGCGGCGTTGTCAACGAACGGACCGCGAAACGAAGACAGGTGAAAATCACGGGAATTATTAGCGCGACGGGTCCCGAGCGACCCGGCACCGGGGAACGGAGGGTCGGCGAGATAACAAAACCATCTGGCAGGTTCGGCTCCAGCAGGCGGGTCGGAATGATCCTGCGCTCGCGGAGCCGAGGGTTAAATCCACAGGTTTGCTTGTCGTTCATCATGCGTTCGAAAGAAAGTTTGGGTCGGCGCAGAGACGAGCCGGAGCGAAAGCAACGGCAAGAAGAACGGCGACGGGAACAGGCGAGGGGGTGGCAGGGCCACGAAGCGGTGCAGAGCGGTGCAGAGCGGCGCCGCCATCGTCGTTGCTCGCCGGATATCAAGGCGAAGGATACGCGCGGCCAGGTATATCCGCGGCAAAGTTCCGAAGGGGGCGGTGTGAAGGGCGTAGCCCGCTAATTATAATTATACTACGCCGGTATTAGCAGCGTGAAATGCAACGTAAATTCTGATGAAATACTCACCGCCCCTCGGGGTCCCTTCTGCGGCGCGGAGCAGAGCGGAGCGGAGCGGCGGCGTGCACTGCAGCTCGTTTGCCAAGCAGCGCGCGCTTTGTTTCGCGGACGCGCGAGTCGTAGATCGACCTCCGCATTGTCGTACATTACCGCGTGGAAATAAATGAGTTCGTTACGCGAGAAAAACGAGAGACACGCTAACGACACACGGCCGGCCGACTGGCTGGCTGGCTGGTCTGGTTAGTTGGCTTGGTTGGCTTGGTTGGCTGGTTTGGTTTCGTTTGGTTGGTTCCCTCTGCCTGGCTGGCTGGCTGTCTAGTGCGCGACCTCGTCATTGCACCGCGCGGCGCCGCGCCGCGTCGCGCGAGCCGCGGCGGCGAGGCCAGCCGATTCACAGCCATTCCTCCGCTCCTCTTGTTATGCTGTTTTAATTACGTCGCATTAATTACCCGACAATAATTGGGAGTGAAACGTCGATGCCGGCTTTTTAACGGCGCGATCAACGCGATTCTGCGAATATACTTCGCTTCGACAAATCGATGCTTCGCTTTGTAGGTTTTTAACCGGTTGCTGTGCAGCTTCCAGGCAGGCTAGGAGATTTTAGCTCGGGAACTATCGAGCCAGTTCAAATAACTAATTTCTGATACTTCAAAATGATACTACAAACAATTGTTGGATGGACAATTTTATTCAACAATTGTTTACTTATAAAAATTGTACGAAGTTTAAATAAATCCAGCCTTGCCATTGTTGTAACACAATATATATGTATATATTTAGTGGAATTTATATTTAATATAAAAATGAAATACAAAATGTTTTTAATATTTGTAATATTTAATTTAATATTTAGCAGATCTTTTAGTGTTGAAGAAAATTTTGTCCCAACGTTCAGTTTCAAAGTAAAAGTAAATCATTGTCAAAGTATCTATTTATTCATTCATTCATTCATTTCATTCATATTTTGAATGACGGGATTAATTTTTCTTGGCAAGAAAAATTTCTATTTTCGATATTTTAGCATGGCATCGGCAACGCAAGCGATCAAATAATATCGTCGAGCAAGCTCGGCAACAAATAATTAGCAACTGCGAGGAATCGAGCAAACGACGCATATAACTCACCGAGTTAAATACCAAAACTAATGATAGCCGAAGCGAGAACTAGAAAACAGAGTGCTCGCGTCTAGCGTACCCGAAACCGCCTTCCCACGATTCGCTACGCCGCTTTCCCTGCCATTAAGAACGCGCTGCCATTACGCTTTCAAAAATTACAAAGCAAATATAATCATTCACTCGGGAACGCCGCAGTCGGAACTCGGTCTTGCCTGGTCTTAACGCCCTCGCAGCAAAAACATTGGCAAAACTGCTTTAATAACCGCCAATCGATCAAGCTCGATCGGAAAAGCACCGAGGGGAAGAGAAACGCGCGGGACAGCGAGCAAAGACTATGGGGTCGGCACGGCGCGGCGCGGCGGAGCCCTGCATTCCTAATTCATAAATCTGCCCTCCCGTTCGCTAATTGATAATAGTAATTACACCTGCGTGTCGCTCAAACGGCCATGCAGCAGATTGTACGTGCGCGTGTACCCGCCACGTCGTTATTTATCATCGTCGACTCGAGTCTCGAGTCTCGCTGGAGGATTGAGTCTCCTCGGCCTCGGCCTCGGCCCCGGTCTCGGCCTCAGCTCGGCTCGGCTCGGCTCGGCTCAGCGCCGCGCCGCGCCGCGCCACGCCACGCCACGCCGCTCACCGAACAGAAAGGCGGGCGTTTTCTCCTAGTGCACTAATAACATAGTGGCGACCTGATAATTAATAATGAAACAGCACGGGGGCTGGCTACAGGGGGAAAGTGGGGAAGAACGTGCCGGCCCTGTTACGCTCCGCGAGCGTGGATGGACCGCCTTTCCGCGTAATTGCAAGGTGCAGCGCTCTACGTGCGATTCGTCGACGGAACCCGACAACTAGAAACACGAACGGACACCCCCGGTGCATCCTTCGATCGGGGAAACCACTGCCAGCCACGGTTTGCACAAATCTACAGGCTAATTCACCTAACCGGGCCTCTCGAATTTATCTCGAAACCGTTAACGAGCAAATTGTCTTTTCTCGGCGATAGATAGTTGCTTCCACGTTTTTTTCTTACTTTTAAATACTGTTTACTTATTTATTCGGAAAAACATGTATCCGTTTTGTTATAGACTCATTGAGTTGTACAATATTCTTCACGCCGATTTTTTAAAAGATACGAACTGTTCTGCTCATGTATTTATGGCGTCTCGATCTTCATGATTGACAGGATCTCCTTCGACTAACGCTTAAATGTCAGCTCATGAGTTTTCTCGCGTTTCAAAGCATAAAGGAACGTGCCCTGTGGAATTGCTAGACTTATTTTAAAAGCTACCTTTATAATATATTAGTTATAAGGTTAATAAATATGTTGCATTTTTAATTTCCTTTATTTGTTGCTGTCATTTAAGTGTTAATTATCCTTCGAATAATTGCGAATCGAAAATTCCATGGGGGCTTTCTGTTATATACGCAAGCTTGCCGTTCGGCCTACAATTATGAGGAACAATTTTTTTTTAGGGAAATATCAACCGAGAACTGTGGTTTTAAACGAACAAGTTGCCCAAACCGTTTCCTACTGGCAAAATTTGAGTCCTATCTGAATCATAATCTTTGACTAATAGAGTTAAATTCACTAGGATCGATGCAATCGGTTCAAACGTGTACGTTGGTGGATTTCAATGTCGAGAAATGGTTTTTTAAACACGACAGCGACGAATTTGTATATCCAGCGACTTTGTAAAAATACTCTAAAATCTAAAAGGACCACTTCTACGTTTGGCATTTATCGGAAGCAAAACTAGGTCATCGTACGGTACACAAAGTGCGACAATATTTTGCAACTGCTTTTTTTCCATTGAGAAATAAAAGTCACCTCGGGATTTGGAATTCTGAAAGCACAGGCTGCCAAGCTCGAAATCTCGTTAACCTTTCGAAAAAATCTGAAACGCGACGTTGCGAATTTGCTAGCGCGCGGCACAGCAAGTGGAAATTCGAAGTACTGCGAGGGCGGACGGTAGCCGGTATAAAAATCATATTATTCGAGTCATCGCAAACCCTCCTCGACCCTCCTTGTCTCCTTTATTCGCACCGGCGGATATCGTTTCGCCGCGGTTTTTCCTCGGTCCGCCGTGGTTTTTCTATCAAGAACTCGGACGTCGAGTCGTCGTCTCGCGGTCTGAGGCAAGGCTCGCCGCAAATAAGATAATCTCCATTATAAACTCGGGGGTGGGCTGAATAAACGACGGGGAGTTATTTACTCGTCCTGGAAAGAGGGGAGAAAGGAAACAAAGTAATAACAACGGAACGGAGAATAAGAAGGCAGGCTTGAATTCTTAGGCAGCGAGGATCTTGGTCGCGCAGCCGCGTTAAGACGGATTCCCATAGGATTATTCGCGGTAAAGGGCTTCTAGTAATCTCGTTTTCCCCGCAATTCCGTGCAATTCCCAGCAATTCCGCGGATCCTGCTTCCGCTGACCCGTCGTAACCGCTCGACACTTTCTTCTAATCGACCAATAATTATTTTCTACTTTACCTTTTGCACTTTACCTTTAATTGTTGGGACGTCGCGCATAGTTTTAAGGAAGAATCTATTTTTTAATTTGCTGGGGTGCATACCCAGTAAACACTGGATGTCTTGAAGACGTCCATTTTAGGTCTGAACGTCTTGCAACTTAAAATCGACGTCTTTAATGTCTTACTTCAGACGATAAAGGGACGTCCAACTAGGGATGTCTTTAAAACGTCTTAAAGACGTTTAGCATTTATTTATTTATTTATTTAGCATTTACTTTAATGCAGAATGGCTATGACTAAATTGTCGGTGGAATATTTTCTATTAAAAAATGAAATTCCACATGCCAAAGGCAGCGTTGGCTGTATAACAACGTTTTCGCCGTGAATAAATTGAAAAGAATCGCCGGGGCTCCTTTCTTTCCACTCCGCGAGCCTCGGACCCTTTCGAAATCCTGGTATTTCATTCGCGGAAGAATTTTCACTTGCCTGAAAAATTAACGACTGCGCCGGCGGAGGGAGTACGTAACAGCAATTGAAACGGCAGACGTTGGTTTATGCAGCGACGCGTGTGCCGCTTAATTTGATCGACGCCTTCCAACGGACCGACATTATTACTCTTGTTACACGTAAAAAGTAAACAACCGTGGAAAGACAAAAGGAGCGCTCCATCTTTAATTGAACCTCTCCGGCGAGAGCCGCGCACCGCTTCCTGTGCAGGTTAAATTCGTTGAATTAGTAATCCCGCATGTTGGCAAATAATGGAGAAGAAGCACGGTTTGTTTCCGCTCGGCGCGGCGCGGCGCTTTTAATTTCAACGAAGGTTTGTTTAACTCGCGCGCCATTGTAAAATCTGCCGACTGTTCTTCGCAGCTTGTCTGGTACACGGAACGAATTGTTCGTGCCTATAAACAAATGGATCCTCGATAGAGAGATCGCGAGATTCAATTTCGCTGCGGTTCTTCCCGAAGCGTGGATCTCTCTTGCGAAAATGTTCCCTCGAAGAGGCTGCCGCCACGACCATTAGAAAAGTCTTTACCCGGGTGATTTGAATGCCGCGTGTAGGAATGTTCATCGGAACGTCGGTAATCCGTATTTAATGACCGGAAGCTTCGAGCGTGCGATATCTCCGTGGACGATCACTGCGATACGCGAGTGTGATTGCATTTACGAGAACCGGTAATGGAACCGTAAAGTAGTAATAAGCATCGGTTGTGAGTTTGTAGGCAACGTCGAGGAAAGACTGAAGCGGCTAAGCGAATTTTCGTTTGCTCGATTTTCTCGGGGCAGACTGTCGTCGATCGCGACTCAAAATTCCGACTCGCGCCGCGAGGAGTCGGAAGCAGGGATTACGTTCTCGTTTAGGCGAACGAGGCTCGCGTGATCTCTCAATTACGTACAGGTTCGCAGGCTCGCGCTCTCCCTAATTTCTCGAAACTGCAACCGGGAAGCATGTTAGTATACCATATGGACTTAACGTGCCGTGTCGAACGATGTACTCGCGAGATAGTCGACCGGCTGGGTGGACGTGGCTATGTTTCATCAATTCTTTTCGCCGATGCTTCGCAAGATAACGCCGCTGTAATTATCAGTAATTAACAAATTTCCGCGTTCAGCGTTTTCCAGTTACTCAGCTGTCAGGCCGATTAACTCGACAACTCACTGGCCCCTTCCGTAACGACCGTACTTGCGGAAAGGTATCATTATGCCGAGAAAAGAGCTACCTGTGCAAATATTTTCGCATATACAATTATAACATATTTTCCAGACGATTTAGATTCAACAATTATTCAGAAATTTCTTTCTACTTGATATATTTTTCTTTATGCATTTATGGAGCCCTTATTAATTTGTAGCATACGAGGACACCTGTTTATCCGAATTTTATTATTTATTCTAATCGTGATGCGGTGATACGCAAAACGTAACAAAATATTTAAAATAGTAAGCTTTCCTTTCATTGCACGCAATCGTTAAAAATAGCAACTATGTTGTAAACAATTATTTCGTATGCAATTGTATGGTACGTTTGTTCACTGAAGAATTTTGGAAGAATAAATTCGTGGAGGGAAGAAAAGAGCATACGAATTGTTACGCGGTAACCTTCAGCGGATTTACGATCGCGATAGTCCACTTGCATAAGAAACAACGCACTTACCCACGACGCACTGCAGTCACTGCCACCGAGTGTCTGAAAGGCCGGCATGCACCTGAACGTCATTCTGAGCCTTACCACCGAAAATACTATCCAAACGTTCACCGCGGTTCTCCGGTCACAACTTACCTAGAACAAAGCGAAACACTTACTTAGCGATCGATTGAACCATACAACAAATGGAAAACGTTAAACTATTTTAGAAATTATGGATATCCTGTTCTTAACCCTAAAACGATATTTTATATTTTGAAAACGCGAATGATATTTCGATTACTAAGGTTTTGTTTTGAGTCGCTCGCAACCCCGCGATGAAATGGGAGCCGAGAAATGGAAGGGGGTCGTTCTAGGGTTAATAACAGGGAACATATTTTCTCATTGGACAGCTTTACCCTATACTTGTTTGGTAAACAGAAACTGGATTGCATCGACGAGACGCAAACTGTTCCAACAAGAAGCGCCTGTCTCTAACATAGAAAATTCGCACGCTTCGTTCATCCCTGCGCAAGCAGAAATATTGTAAATATCTCATCGACGACGCACAATACACAGCCAGTCACAAAGTGTTCAATCATATTTATAAGCGCATAATTTCGGATAATTGGACGTTTACGATGTTTGCATACGCGCGCGTTAATATAGACGCGTTCGAGTGTTTTATATTTGACGCGGGCTGCCTATTTCTGCAATAAACACATGTCCGAGGCGGCGTGGCAGTATCGTATAACGCGATTTGCATAACAGAGAGCAGCAAGCTTTTCTCGAATGTTAATTACGATGTCGAGCGATCGAATCGCGGAACACGAAACGGAACGTTTCAGGAAAAATTCTGTCACGAAATCCTGCGGCGAGGAGGATCGAACACCTGCTTCGGCAGTTGCCGGTCCTGCGGCGCATTAATGCAGATGTAAGTAGATCACCGCGGGTGTTCCTGCGAGGAGCTGCCTCCTCCGCTTCGTTCCGTTTCGCTTCGCTTTTATATTCCCTTCTGCTGCCCTCGGTCCTCCTCTTTCCAAAGCGTTCGCGTACGCGGCCGCGTTCGCGTCGTGTTTAATGCGTGTAATCCCGTGTAAAACACGCATCGTCCCCGGTAACCCGTGTGCTAGTCATTTGTTAGAAAGCATAATTAGCACGACCACTACGGAGTCCGCCTTCTACGAATTTTTCTTTCCTTTCCGCCGACCGGACCGTGTCGTGCTGATTCCATTAAGGTCGACTTGTTTGTTTAACGCTGCGCGACTCGACGCGATAAACATGCGACACCGATTTCATGCTATTTCCAGGCGACCGCGCGGATCTCGCGTGCAAAGAAGTCGAAACGCGAGTCGGGCGGATTAATTGGAAAACGAAGACAACGATTCGTCCGATGGCCAGAAAAATTTAACGAGACGTTAGCCGCGAGGACGTTCGCGAACGATTTAACGTATCCCGTCGCGAAAAACAGATGCGATTCCAAACAATTTGCCTCTGGCTCGCTATTGTCTTGTCACTAGCTGCTTTACGATGGAACTTCCATCCGAAGGCACGCCGTATACAGTTGCAACACTGTTTGTCTTTGTAAATTCCACAACGCACCGGTGACGTTGATGCGGGACCACCGCCATTTTGCCGCAACGACACACACGATTCCAGTCGAAATAGCAACTCCGCGAGAGTCTCTTGTTCTCTTGACGTTAAATCACAATGCGCAATATCCACCGTTCCGAACTTCCACCCGGTTATAATCACGATTACGAGCACCGTGCTGCAATTAGCGTACCATTTTTAGGAGACACGGTTAGCTCTCCGCGACCCTAATTTTTGGTAAAACGATTTTCGCGATTCGAAATCGAAAAGTATAAATTGACAATTTTATTGATGCATCGATGCGAGAATTCAATGTTAGGCAAAGCTGCTGAGATTGTGCGGAATAGCGCGAGGAACGTGAACGGCCGGGTGGAAAGAAGTAGACTAATTTTCGAAAATTTCGGGGCCGGACACGAGACCGCTGTCGACTTCGCTTATTCGGGAATTCGAAAAATTCGAGCACGGGTTTCTCTGTTGCGTAAGCGATGCCCCTACTTCGGGTCGTTTCGGGCTGATTACTGGTCCGAACGGAGCGCATTCTTCCCGCCAGCGAATAAAACGACGAGGAACGGGCCCCGGGAATAAGGGAGGGGTCCACGAGCGGAGGATCCTGAAGAGCGGCGCGACCACGTACAAGAAGCACGCCAAGACACGAGGAAGATTCTGCGAGTCCTCTTCCTTCCTCAAAATGATTTCTTACCCTAAATATCTTCACGAACGAGAAACCAGTGCAACCTCCCAGACGCGTTCGCGAAGAATGCCGTGTCATCCGCATCTGTCTCACGGAATCGTTAGAATATACCGATCTATTACATGTTTATTATTTGATTAAGATCCACGAAACGTAAGAACGTTGAAAATATAATTAACACTAGAACTACCGAGCCTTAGACACGATTAATATAAGTATTCCAATATTTTCTTTTACAATTACTGATTTCTATTATAATAGATGCTTGAACGAAACAGGTTACCTAAGAAAAATTTTTGAAATGTCAAAAAGTGTAAGAGAAAAGGATCAGGTACCAGCCGCTATTGATTCCAGTGTTAATGTCGTACAATTTGACGGTACAAATTTTAATTTGATCGAGGAAAATACTTTGACTCCACGAAACTTTTGAGTCAGTCGAAGCGCCGAAAGAACAAAAATGTTTTTCGTCGCAAGAGCAAAGTAAAACCGCCATCGATATCCGTTAGCGCGACCGGTTCCCATCTGTAAATCGCACAAATACGTAAAAATCTTCGGCCGGCTAATGATGTTCCATTACACGCACCGTTCACAACCAAAATAACCGTATCAAGAGAAAACTTTGGCTAAAAGCATTCAGAGTAACCATACGGAGATGAAAACAGAGCGAAAAATCTTGCGATAACATTTTTAGTGGGATTCCAGTTTTTCTATTGATACTGTCCCTTTTTCCCTTTTCCCCGTTTCCGCAGATTTCCTCTCATCTCCGGTAAGTCTTCCTCTATCCCCCCAGCTCCTGTCGCGGCCTCTCTCCAACTTAACCGGACGATCCTGCTCGCCGGAAAACGCGACTAACGCGCGAGCGAGGGAGCGAGCGAGCGAGCGAGCGATCGCTTGGGTACTGCAGCAGGAATGAATAATGGATTCGAACGCAGCCATGTCGGCTACCCGGTTGAATATTCATAGTGCGTCTCTACGCCATGTGCCGCGGATACACCGACGCGACGCGACGCGAGGCGACGCGACGGGATCGGGCATCGTTCCGTGTCCAGGCCGGTGAACGTCGAACCCTCTTGCTCCGGCTGAACCAGCGCGAACACGCGTTCACAGCGGCCCGTGAACACACGCGAACCTCCGGCACCACCGTCGTCGATGGACTCAGCAACGCTGCCGTCAAGCGTCGCGTCGCTCCTGCACTCCTGCGATGCTAATCGCGCAGCTTGTCCAGCAACACCTATGGACCAACCGGTCGGCGAATCAACTTCAACCCGCGAGCATACTTTCGTCAAATTCAGCCGTAACGGCGCTCTGCTCCGAGCAGTCTGACTCGTTAATCTACTCGCAGGCTGCGATCGAAAAGACTGCGCACTCCTTCGGCTTCTCCGAGTCGATGGCTCAGCGGCTTCGAGGATCGCTTCTCGTTGCTCCGATCTACCAGTCTGCCAACTTTCATCCGAATAGTCTATGACCTCTCTATGACTCGTCTATGACCTCTCGAAGCCCACTTTTATTGGTAAATAGGAAAACCAATGAACTAATTCGTAATACCACGTTGTGAAACAATGAAACAGTGAAGCAGTGAGATGATATTATTACTTCTCTACATTGTGGTCACGCATCGACATCCACAGACACGTTTCGCGATGCAGAAGTAGTCGTTTCTCGCACGATGGGTAATAGGAAAGGATTATTTCTGCAAGGACATTAATACACTTTCCTCTGCGCCATCTTTCCAGCCAGGAACGGTAGTTTGGTAGAAGCGTGATCTCGCGTATCCGATCGTGAGATTTGACTATCGAGTCGAATAGACAGAGGGTGAACTCGAAGCACCTGGGACTTTCTTGGAAGAAAATCTTGAAAGGAAAGATTGAATTTTTATCAGCTCGATACACCGTGTGCGCAAACGTCCGTCATTTATTTACGATAATTTGTGGTCGTTGGTAGGTGCGCACGGTGCCGGCTGTGTAATAAAGTTCATTCGCACGATCAGGTATTCCGAAAAGAATCGTAAAGCCAGGAAATGGATACGTTAGCCGGTATAGAAACGACGCGAGTACGGCAGAGCGAAGGCACACGATTCGACGGTAAAACAATTGGGTAACTGCGCTGGTAGGTTAAGGGTCAAAAACTCGCCGACAGACAACAGCAGTAATCAGGACCACTATTAGCATTTGCGTTTCTATCGACGAGTTCGCATTGCGCAAGGAATGCCGAGCGTGCACGGCTAACGCGTGATATTACGTCACGTGACTCACTGAAATTATAGTAAGACCAGTCTTAAGTATCCTCCTCCGCGGACGTGCAATTAGACTTTCACTCGGCGAATAGAATCGAGCGGATATCATAGTAATTAGCGATATTCTGGAGAGCACTTCAGCGAATTGTTTCGCATATGGCCGGTATGCTAAATGGAATTCCTCGCCTCGACGTGCAACGTGGGATAATAATCCGATTGGCGGGGGAAGCGAACGAAACGGAGGCGGCTTGTACCTGGAAACCTGGCAGAAGCGACAGAATTGGCAGAAGCGGTAGAATAAACATTGTTAGACGAGTTTAAACGCTAGTTGAACCGCGGTAGTCCAAACGAAAGGAGACTTCCCGATGCTTCGCCGACGTTTAAAGTCGAAAGTCCCTGCACAAAGAAACTCGGGGACAAAAGAGCCGATGGGAAACAGGAACGTAAGATGAGACTGCAACGGAGGAAAGTTTCGCGTCAATCGTGTCTGCGAATATTAAACCAAAATGCAAACGATCCCTTTGAAAAACTTTCGAACCGTAATGTCATCTTCCGATCTCGAAATTCGTTCTGAACGTCCGGCAAAACATCCGAACTTGCTGTTCTTGACCAAACATTTTTACTTTGGACTTTGTAATACAACCCTCTGCACTTATATCACGTTCTGCAAGAGACTGTTCAAAGTGTAACCGTTTTATGAGTCGCGAAACTTGGTTACACCTGCGTAAGATGCACTAAGTCTTGTAAAAAGGGAATGCTGCTGGTCAAAAACTGTATTGGACTTAGACATAAAATTGCTTCGAGTGCAAAGGGTTTAAAGAAGTACAAGTAATCCTCCTATGACCGTCCTTATTGCGTGAAACCGTGTGATATGAGATCCACAGCGAATACAAAAAGGAGGGTTACGTTTCGAAAACTTCTTAGAAACAAACAATTTTTCTAAATCCATATAAGCAACTTCATTTTTATTAAAAATATGAATGCACATATAACACGAAACGAAAACAAAAATAAAAAATACTTTCATTTGACGTAACCTTAATTTAATAAATTTCTTCTTCGTCGCTACTCGGTACAATTGTGTTCAGTAAAAAGTCGGTAAAAACCTAGGTTGCAGGAGAGCTACTATGATACAATCAAAAGAATAACATTTTCAAGATCAATACTAGGTAAACGCGTAGGCTTTCTACAGTTAACGCAGCAGTGTCCGAGTAAAGTATATATATCTAGAAATGCTAAATCTCAACGTCCACGTATCACCTAAAAGTCTAATCGTCTCTCGCGTTTCACAGCGTGTTGCGAAGCGACGCTGGTCAGCGATGATCTACGCGATCGTCGTCGAAAGGTATCGCCACGGTCCGCGGAACCCGAACCGGATACAGGGAAACCGGTAAGGCACAATAACACGTTTTGTCCCGTCCCGTCCTTCTTCGTCCGGAGCCATAACGATTCTCAGTATCCCGAATTCCCAGTGCGCTCTTCTTTTTCTCGTCTGGTTTATTTTCATGGTCAGTAGGCGCAGCGTCGCCGGGTATACGACTGCTAACGACACGCCATTAAATCGAGTTAACGAGGGGAGCCGCGTTACTTATTTACCGAGCCATTTCCTAGCCGAGCGATCGTTCCGCTCCGCCATCGGTAAACCGCAAAACGGCGATACCTTTACCTTTCATGGAAACGCGACCGAACCGCAGTTTCAGCGGACACTCCCGCGACAGAGATATCCGCTAGTTGGCCGTAGTCCGTTCCGCAACCCGCAACGAGATCGTTCCCCTGATTTTTCAACAAGCCGATTGCTTCACCAGCGACCACGACCACGATGGGATCTAGACCGTTTCGCTATCGATCGTCTTTTGTCCCCGCAGATCGTTTCTTTTCTTGCTCCGGTTTCCCTGGAACTCTGCTCTCCGACCATTTTTACCACCGTCGTTCAGTGTCCATCCCCATTCCGTTTCTATTGTACTTGCAATCTGTCCATCCGCTTGTTTCTCGACAAATTTATATTTGCTCGAAGATCCGCAGACTCGGCGATAGGTTGACATTCGTAGGTGGCTCTCAAAATTGCCATGTTCTCGTCAATAATAAATGACATTGATGTACTAGTATATAATTAAACCATACGTGTTGTTGCGCACGAATAAATAAAATCATAAAGTTGAAGAGCTAAACGATTTAATAGCACGTACATCTTGCACCTGTTTTTCAAACATTTTATTTTTCGTTTATATCCTGTTTGCTCCGTGGTTACGTAATTTCGTTTAAGGTAAAATAAAATTTCATTGCAGCAACGTTTACCGAACTCACGAAACTACGTACAATAATGCGGAACAATGCGAGATTCAATTGCAATTATTGCCCGCGTTTTGCGGCGCAAACTGTTTAAATTCCTTTATATTGTGTTAAACGAAATATTACATGTTTTTCATTAATATCGAATGGTTTTATTCGACGTTGCATTACGTTCGTCTCTGCGCGGTTATGAACCGATGGTTCGATAACAGCGAATTCAAGTATCAGGCTATCAGGCCAATAAAAAACCTAATAACCGATGCTCTCCATCACCAGTTCGAACCGTATAAATATTTCCCCATCGTTTTTCCATCGATTTTTGGTCTATTGTATTTTCTCCTTTGCAAATTACGCGTCGGTGATGACCGCGCTCCATTATTAACATCGATTATTGCGTATTCCCATGTAAATTCAGTTGCGTAAGTAAACTATTTGGCTGCGTTGAAATTGTGGCTGTTCCGTGTAATGTTTACTCGCGGCAGACCAGGTTAATTTATTTACACTCGCAGAGCGCGTTAGGCCGCGCGTATCGCTCCGGCGAAACGATATCGGCGCACGCTGGAAAATTCTGAAAAATCTCTGATCGCGACCGTAATCGTAACTGCAATCGAACGTTTATCAAACTGGCTACTTTTTGCGCGAGGCTTCTCGCTGCGACTATGCAATTAAATGAACGAGCGTACGAAGTTCCGGGTAACCTAAACCAACGTAAATTACTATAAACCTATCAGATTTCAAAGAAGGAAAACCGTGGATTGTTCCCTCGAATTATATCTGCTGCATCTTTACAGTTGTTTCGGTCAGAATTGCTGTGAATCTCTACCATGAATTTGAATATTTTCCAAAAAAGTAGGAACAGATTTTTAATAAAACTTTAATAGCATTAGAAAATAATAGGGTTATTAATTGGCAAGCTTCGTATAATTTCAACTCGAGTTTCCGAAACGGCGGCCACGATCTGTCTCGAGTTTGGGAATTTGTCGCGAAGGAAAAAATTCATGCGATCAGGACCAATCAGGAATTCAGTGTCCCGAACCTCGACTTAATCGGTGCCAAGCATCGGACTGCCCAATCGTCGGTCGGCAGTTTGAAAAATATTAATCGTCCGATATCAGGCCGAGTCGCTCTTCCTCGAACACGCGTATATTAAAGCCGCGGGAACACCGCAATCACGTATACTCCTGGTTTCGTGCGTGCACCGATACTTTATGGTCACAATTTAGTGCTATTAAACTGCACTGATGTCTCTTTACATGGCTCCTATGCAGCCCGGTCTCGGGCATTCCGCGCCACGTCGCTGCAATTTCGAATTTGTAATGAGCTGAACCTGCCCGGGGAAAATGCCGGTATAATTGCCAAAGAAAAACCGGGGAAAACGTGCGACTTACTTTGCTCGTTTCAAGGGACTCCGGCATTTTTCCTCGTACCCCACTTTACATTCCACTCGATCCGATACGAAATTTAATTTATGGCCGCTAACAACTGGATGATGGATTTTTATGCAAATCTCTGCACATTATTTAGCCGTTCGAGTCAGACCTTTGCTTCCTGTACCGATAACATCAATAGGTTACGAACGCTGACAAAAAGAGGAGACCGTGTAAACGTTTCTAATTTATTTTTGTAGCATGCAAATGCCTGTCGATGCTGATCAAAATGGTAATCGGTCAGCATCGATTGCGAGAAATTGGATCGACAGAAAGATTTCTTTCTCTCTTGAATAATTTTCATACGACCATCGATATCCTCAAATTATCGGAGAAGTTCCATCGCGTTCCCCGGCAATAAACAAGGGGCCGATTATGAAATTTAGATCGACGTCACGTTCGAATCACTGAAACGTCTTAATCTTTCATCGATGCGTTGATAGACCCATCAAACTCGATTGGACACTCGTAATCACCCCGGTTGAAGATTAAAAAGTAGCGACTTGACTGATCACATCCAGGTAACTTCCTCGATTAATATCGAGTGCGAACCGTCTGTCCAGTTTCCTTAATCGCTGTTATTAATCCAGGAAGTGTTCCAGGTAACCGCCGGTCTTAAGCAATGAAAAACGTTGATTCGCGCAAGAGAGCGCCAGAACTCTACAATTTAATCGGGAACGCGTGGAGCGTTTTGTTGGACCGAAGAGACTGGAACGGTCGGGCCGAAGGAAAACGCGAATTGACTTTTTCATTCGGGCATTTCCATGATCTACCCTTCGCGCGTCACGAGGCAATCACGCTGGCAACACGTGTTGCAATCTCTTTTAATTGCGGCACGATTTTCTTCCGAGTTGCATAGCGGTGCATAGCATTTCTTGCTCGAAAATTTCACGACTTTATTCTCTAGGCTAGAGATACTGGTAAAGATAGCGGATTAAAAATAACAAAGGCGTCGAATAATATTAAATAGCACCTAAATTCGATATCTTAATGTCTTTGGCCATGGCAAGTTATAGTAGATTAAGAAAGTTGCACTGATACCAAAAAAGAAACTAGTATTTAAACAAAATAATCGTTTAATACAAATTATTACAATTACAGGTGTAGCATTTACGCTATATCTATATATTAGTATTCACATCTTGAGCAATTTGTTCGTTCCACGTGTTACGCCAATGCCATCTGGCATTGCTATAATGGAGAAATATATGTAAACGAATTATATGTAAGCGAAGTTCGCTTCAGTGCGACGCGTCCTTCCTTGCAAACGATCGCGCCGCGTTGCATCGAATAATTTCTTCACGAACGAAATTGTCTTCATAATTCTAGTCGCAATGATAATCAGATGCGAGTAGTTCCGACCTCCCTGGCAATCACAGCGCTAGGAACAGAATTCCATGAAATTACATTTACCGAAACTACGAAACTGGTCCAAGAGCCGAAGCTACCGTTCCTCGCAGTCCTCCGGCAGGCCTATCCCGGCGCCCACCATCGAATCTAGGGGGCAAAAAATCCAGATACGCTATCCTCGACCCGTAATTTAAAGAAACCCATAAGATTCCTACCGGCGCTCGAGACGAGCAATTCGAGCTCGCAGACGGCGTAGAATCGCGTGGAACTGCTCGATCCGTTTCATAAAGAATTCCGTGCACGACGAGCAAAGACTCGTCGCTGGTTCACGGTTGCTCGGCTCTCTCGAATAAGATCGGCTAATCACTCCGGACCGAACGAATCGAATCTACGCTGGCCCTCGATAATGGCGGTGGTGCGAATCGAGGAGCAAAACGAGCTTATAAAGATACGAAATTGGCCGGGGTCGGCGCGCAGCGGCGTCTCAAGCCCTAAAGAGCAACGCGCAACATTCCGATCCGTTACAATTACCGAATAATTCCAATGTTGGCCCACATTTGGCCAAAGGAACCCGAAATTAGGTAGATTAGAGGCTACCGTTCGTAAGGATCGCCACTACCGGAATTTAACCGGTTATTATAGTATAGATACCGAGAGCTCCGGGAGCTCGGAGATCTCCGAGAGGCTAGCCGGCGAAACGGAACCCTGCTGGTGCATCACGGGGCACCGTGCTGCTGAATCGTTACACGAACGAGAACGAATACAATCTGAGCCACGATTCAAATTAATTACTGTTTGTTTTAGCGTCGATCCGTTGAAATCGTTGCAGCTGGAAACCAGCTTCCGACTAATTACTTTATCGAAGCTTCGTTACTTATTTGTTGCGGTTTATCGAACAAACGTGGGAGAATCTTTCTCAAGCTCGTCTTAAAGTTCGTAGGCAACCTATTGAAACGAACGATATCATCCTAATCGTCTGCAAGACACCTGTGGGAGTGTAATAGAATTATTGTACCAATTTTAATATAAAGAGTTTACGATGAACGTGTTAATATTTCATATAAAATAGTTTACGATGGTTTATGTTCTTGAGAAACAGTGCTGGATAATTATTTCTGCCTTATTTCTTCCGTTTAGAATGTATGAACAGTATACTCTGTTCTTTCGAGTTCTTAAAGGACTACGTTTCTGTTACCTTTTTCATGGAATACAAATGAATCTACATTTAATAGATAGTAATTATCCGGAGCGCGAAGACACGGCCGACGAGATAGCCGAGGTAAAAAACCTGTCATCAGCATAAATCCGTTTCCCGTAAGCATCGACTTAGAACGATTATTTGCATTGTATAATATATTAAGACCGCGCCGCACCGGCTGCATAGGCGAAGGAGAAGCTTGATATTTGCTCGGGCTCGCAATCAACGCTAAAAGCCCAGGCGAAGTTTCGCGAAGCGAAAAATATTAATTTTACGCTGCTTGGTTCCCAGAATCAGATAATTCCCACGCACGCCGGTTAATTATGCGAATCGATGCGAACGTGTTATGCACTTGTCTTACCCGGACTAATCGTCCGATCGATCACACGCGCAACGATGCGTGCCGGCAGTTTTGACAAAATTGCGCAATCTGTCATTTACCTCTACAAACAGGCCGTAATTACTCATTAAGCGATAAGACACGCCGCGCCGCGCCGCGCCCCGAGATTCTCGGTCTGACATCATTTGCGCAGATGCTATCCGCGCGTTTCCTTTTCAATTTCTTTCTTTCACCGACTCGCGGTTCTATGCGCCGTCTGTTTTGCAATTAAAATCAAACCGACGCCGATAAGAGAGCTTTCTTCCAGACCAAACAAATTGGCGCGCTCTTTTTACGTAGTTGCTGTTTAGTTGAACGCGAACTTCCAATTCCGAACAGTCAATTTCGAACATTCCGATGCCCGTGGCTTGAACCGTATCGACGACGATGTTGTTCCCTCGGACAAGACGTCGAAAGAAACATTCGAAAAAGTTCCGAGGCAACGAAAACTTTGTGCGCTATTGCCGGCAGCCCGAGATAGCAGCGTTTTACTGCAGAGGAATTAGAGAAAGATCTCGGACCGGCTAATGCGTGCAGGATCATAAAACATATCTTCGAGTGAGAACAGTCGTCGTAAATTCGAGCGCGGTCGCTTAAAGAAACCGAAGTCAAATCTTCATCGAAACGTTGGAACTTGGACAGTTTGCTAATGTGCACGTTGAAAGGAGCAGTGTCTTCTTCTACTACTTAAAAAGGAGACGTTCTTTGTAAACAGAGATAGACAACTAGGGAAGAGGAGATGCGATTATTCCAGCCTCGAGGCTTCTTTTTATAGTTGTTGACGATACGTTGACTATAAAAACGAGTCGCGAGACTCGAACAATCGTATCTCCTCTTCCCTAGTTGTCCATTTTTGTTTACAAACTGAAGTAGAGAGAATTTACTGTAATTCGAAATAACGAATGACTTTCAGTTTGAAATATTCGAAAAGTGCATGCAGATTGCGATATAACTTTTGTGTAGTTTTGCTTTATGAAAGTTTGCCCCGTGACTGGAGCGTTTCGACGGGGGTGGAAAGTCAAAGATAGAGTTCGGAAGCGAGTGCCAAAAGTAGAATTTCCCCGGCAATTCGTGCGTTATTAATAACCGTGGTGGATGTAATTTAATTAAGGCTAATACATTTATAGCGTTCGGTTGAATTATGATACGCCGGGTGATAAATCGTTCGTTTTAATGGCTACCATCTCCGAGCAATTATTATTGCGCAAGAGACGCTGGGCCCCGCGAGAGACGATGCTTGTCTGCCCACGCAGATGACAACGCATGATCGGAAACACGTTTGCAAGGATAAGCGGCCATTAAGTTGGTATGACAAGTATCCGTGTCGTAATAGTGGCGAGCCGGGGCTTCGTTAGTTGGATGGACGCCGCTTCCTAGCCGGTGGTTTTCATAAAACTTCGCCCTTTACCGGACTTTTCTTCAATTTCGACGTAAATTTCATTTTACTGCTCGTAACGGTACGCTTTATTATTACTTAGCCGGGTAGAATGCCTAAGGACCCCCGCGAAAAATACTACGGTTACGAGTGTGCTCCGCCATGCACCGTTTGCTCATTTGTTAACAGTTTAAATGAGCTGCTCGAATGTTACGAACCGAAGAAATATTGCGAGTTCCTTATGAGCGTATTAATCTACGAACGCGCTTAAATTGGAAACGTTCGTTAACCGTCTCACGCTGGATTTCTTCGATTGCCACGCACTAATGGAACTCGGACCAACTCGTTCCGATAGCTGTTTCTCCTTTCTCGAACAATCGATGTTTAACCCCTTGCGGCCGTGTGTCTACTATCAGCCACCGAAGCTGTTTATTCAATTTTTTTTATATCTTTTATTTTTACATAAAAATAAGATATATTATTGTGCTACATACATCGAAACTTTAAGAAAGAAAGAAAGAATAATTTTCCTTTTTCCTTCTTAAGATTTATTATCAATCGAATGACTCGTTGGTAGGAAACGATAATTATCGAATTAAATTACTACGGCACTCGACATTCGGCCAACCCACCGAATCGGTAGTAACAAACCGATTCGCATAATGCAAACCGCAGAGTAAAAAAATAAAGAAAGCAATGGGCACCAGTCAAATTAATTCTACTACGCTCTGGTCATTCCCCCTATATATTAATCCCATATTACTTTGTTTATTCGAGAAACATCGCATCGGCCAAGATGTTCGTTAATGCCGGACGTATACGCTTCGAATAAAATTTATGGCGAAGACATGGAATCGTGTGAACGCCGCGCCGCCTTGGGTTATTACCGATTCGGTAAAACGAGCGAATCGATGAAAAAACCGTATCGTGAGAACGAGCTGCTAAGCGTCGGAACGCTCGAATCAATTGGCTCGGCGAGCGCGAAGCTTGTGATTAGAAAATTCCTGAAACATCGCTCGCTACCCGATAGGGACAGGGCCAGGGACAGGGACAGGGGCGTGCGGTGCACGCACGATGCTCGCTCGTGGCAGGATCGTGCATCGTCGAACGGGCGTTTCCGCCCACGCGGTTATGACGTTGCCCGCGAATTCTTTAATACCGAAATAGGATTGAAACCGTTTCGTTTCAGAGGTTAACCAGGGTCCCTCGAAGTACTTGTCTGGCAGTTCTGCCGTTTGAATGGCTAGTTAGCGCGAAGATTGGTTTTCTTCGCATTATTGGTCCCTTCTTCGGCCGGCGTTATTGGGATCACCCAAACACACGGCAGTAAAATCAGCTAAGCTGGCGGTTATTTATTGCTCGCGGTGGCACAGGTGAAAGAAACGGGCCTCACTCACTCCTCTCGTTCGCCCACCGTATCCCCCTCCCCCACACCTGCGTCCCTTTTTCTCTTTCTTTTTCTTTTTTCTTCCTGTTCCTCTTTCTCTAGCTTTCTTCTTTCTCGTTTCATTGTTTTCTATCAACTGCCGCTCCGCGCCGCTCGGTTTTAATCATGGATACTGCTCTCTGCCGGCCGGTTCTGCCGCCTCGAGTCCTCCAAGTGGATTACCGCCTTCCGACAACAACGATACCATCGATCTTTAATATTTTGCTTCGATATTCTTACAAGTGGCGCGAGTATTTTATGCTTTGTAATATTTTACATCGATTCGTGCCAGCAGATTTATCGTCACCTTGTAATACAAATAATCTTCTTTGTTATTATGGTTTTTTTATGTTCTTTACGTTTAACATTTAGCCAACCGAACGAAGAGATGTTAATAAAGTCGCTTGATGTCCGAATCTATTCAGATTTCCACGGTGCACGAATGTCGAAGAAGCATGCCACGTAAGTTTGCTTTGATTAATTTAATCATTTAATTAATTTAATAAAATGAAATTTCATTTAATTAAGTATTGTAATTTTATGAAATTTTTTAGGTTTTTGGCGCGGCTGTCGAAGTCTTTAGTTCCAATTTCTACATCAAATTTAGGTGGCAATAATCATTCTCCCGAATGCAATTTTTAATTTGTTTGCAAAACTCAGCCGCAAAATTTTATTTACAAATCCCACGGATCTATAAAAATGTAAACTAAAGGACAATTAAGTAGAGATTTGTCTGCGAATTCTCATCCTAGAGTTCTATAAATACCGTCGCCCAATGTGGAAGAAGCCCAAAGTGAATAATAATAGTTGGCATTTAGATTGAAATATGCGAGAACGCATCGCGCGTAAAAGCATCTAACGCTCCAAACGCATGAATAACGATCGCTCATTCATTTCCCGCTAACTTAGCATTAATTTTTTTGCTCGGACAAAGTCAGCCTCGCTGACGCGCGCCTCCGTCCTGGTCAGACTCATTTATCCCGACCAGTTATGAATCGATCACTCGAAACTATTTATCTTAATGCGATTCGCAACCGGTATCGCTTTTCCATCGCGTGGCCATTCGATTTGCCGATTATCTTTTTCAGAAAGCGCTTCGTTGTTCCTACGATTCTATTTGCGAAACAGAAGAATTTTACACAAATTACCGCGGACAGAATACGCTTTCCATGTTCGATAACCTTACGTGTCCGGCAGCGAATCTTCCGATCACCGACGATCGACAGTCGCGCGAGACCTCACGCAACGAGAACAACTCCGGAAGGAGGATTTATGGGTTTGTTTCTCCTCGATCTAAGTATCCATGGGCGTTGCAGTTTCGAGAAAAACGGCCATTCCCTTATAGCGAGTTTTGCACGCTCCCTATGTAATTACGTGCTCCTCCGTTGGAACGAGAATCGTACTAGCTCCGTTGAATGATATCATCGGAATTCTAGCCTCGAATCCGCTGGACACCCTGAATCATCGAGCATTTATCTCTTCCCGAACGTTGTTTTACCTTTACCGACTGATATTGTTCAACGGGCTGCTCTTAAACATAAATTCGTTCCTTCTTCGTATTATTGTTTATTAATCTCTCGACTCTAGGGTCAAAAATATATAGGATTAAATTTGATGATGCAGAAATTATTCCGGAACTCGAGTGCAGATGATAAAATCTGATAAAATCTTCTACTTCCAAACAAGAATTGATTTCTAAAATGAACCAAGTCTGGCAGTTGTGCAATACAGCAGCATTGCTGGAATTTATTTACTGCGCTGAATAAAGGAATTTGCAAATCGCTTCTTAAGGCAGAGTCTTCACAATTTCAACGTTATGAAAATAAAAAGTATAAGACCAGCCATTTTGACCCGCATGGTAGGCTTACTATTAAAGTTCGAAACAACAGGCAGCGACTCGTTAACATTCAGTTGCACACAACTTTCGGAATTGTGCGAACATTTTTCCAAAATATTAGCATGTAACGGGACTGTAAAAGTCAACGAGAAAACAATTCAATTCCTCGAGATTCCGGCGCAGCCTATTAATTAGAAATAGTTGTTTCTTTGTCTCCCGCTCGGATTTTAGCGAGCCGCGCACGCAAGGAGAGAGAGGTAGGTTCCGCATAAATACGGCCTGTTGAAATCGAAACAATCCGAGGAGAACGAGAGCCCTCTTGTTCTCGAGAAACGCCAATTACTCGGCTCTATTTTGAGGCGCGCTGCGGCGCTCGGAGCCCGCGCGCGAGAGCGCGTGCAGCTTTCCGTGCGCGGACCAAAGTAATTGGCGATCGTAAAGCATCGAAGGCGTTAACAGCAACAACAGAATTGTTAGACCGGCCGTGTCCGCCTCCCCGGCTGGTGCCGCGCCGCGCAGCGACGATTAACAGCCTGCTAATAACCGTTCGGTCTCTGTTTAACCCTCGCGTGGCCCTCATTTAACGCTGGAAACACCGAACCCGACAAACCAACCGATTTCAAATCCTTCGTTTCGCAGGCCTTGCGGACGTCGGACGCCTCGACGGATGCAAAATGTTCCTTTTCTTCCAGTCACCGACGCGATTGCATATTTTTCACATAGTAGACCTCGGATTTTATGCAAATGATTTTTCACAATTTGTTGCAAACATGAACAAGAGAGCAAAATCGTTTCGACAATTTCGAAACGCTGTTCTATTGTTTCGGACCGACTAAAGCGATTGGAAAGGAAGTGTACGCGTGGCTCTTGCATGTATCTTGAAATTGAGAACCATTATAACCTAAATGGCTCGTTAGCAAGAGTTCGTCTCGTTGCGAATTGTTCATGTTTCAGTGCAGCAGAGTTTCGAGATCTGAACCACATAATCTGGCAGTGTCCAGACTGTGAATAACAGTGTACAATTCTAGTAAATCAACTCATTAAGCGTAAGTACTAGATATAATTTTGTCTTAGCTTTTTCCTAGCTGATCTCTTCTTTCAACGATTTCAATCAATTGAACGTCGGAAATTTTTTAAATTTCTTCAATTTATTAATTCCTTGGTATTTCATCTACTCTACCTGTATCAAATTCCACGATCTAGATTGCAAATGGACCGAATGTATCGCAAAACTTGCCATTTTCTGCACGAAGATAGCACAAATTTAGAAAAGAAAATCGTGCTTGTTGAAAGCAAAGGGTTAATTAATATTTCGTTTCTTTGGTATAGGTAAGGTCCTCGTGCTCCTCGTTCCTTTTTAACACTATGACGTCCGGTGACACGACGGTGGTGCCATGCGCTTACAATATACAATATACAGTATACGTACAATATACACTTGTTACAAAAACAAAAAGTTAGGAGAACAATTTTGATGTATAAGTCTTGTGGATTCGCGTTACACCTCGAAGATTGCTTTGCTTCCTATCATTTAAAAGAGAAATACTAAGTATTCAAGAAAATATAACTGAGTTAGTACAAACGAAAGAATCTCGATTAGATGTGCGGTCCTGAAAGTGTTAAGAGGCTGTCAAACTATTGAATTAAATTGGCGACTGCAGCGTTGTCGGCGTTAACGACGTCGACCGAGAACGCACCTTTCGTAGTTTGCGGTAAAATGGTTGAATCTTCGAAATTCTTTCGCCGCGTTGCGCCCCGTTGCGCTCCTCGCGAGCCTCGACGAGCGGCACAATTAGCGCTATCTATCATTCCGAGTTATCATTACCGACCGCCATTGTAATTATTTTCCCTCGTTTGCGAGGATTGTTGACATTAGCATAATTATCGTTCCCTCCATCAGCGAGCCACCTAAACCAGCCTCAATTATATGTATAGGCACTATTTGCGGCGCGACGGCGGCGTCGACTTCTGTCGATCCTCGGATAATGCTCAATGAGTATGATCATTAGTTCCTTACTTTGCGTTTATTCGCCTTTTTACTTTTACGATTACATACTCTTACAAAATTATCTTCTTCCCGCGGATTTGAGGGGATTTTAATGGAGCGCGATAGGCGTACTTGTGGATGCTGGTATTGCTGTACTAATCTTTTCTGAATTCTAGCCTGTTTTTATACCAGCTTTTTTCTCTCGTTAGAAGGCGTGGGTTATCTGCATGAATATAAAAATGCTTGGTTACAGGATCAAATTAATCCTTTGCGGTCGTATTAAGTTTATATGTAGGCGTGATGGTGGTCGGAATTCATTTTCGTTGAACGAACGCTAATACATAATGTGTAGGATTAAGAAGGAAAAACAAAATTTATTAACTCTTTCTCAAAGCTTGAATATATGTAACAGGATAATATGTCTTAATTTTATGTCAAGATAAAATAAGTAACTAGATAGCTTTGTTGGCTGAGAGTAGACATACGACCGCGAAGGGTTGAAGTTGTAAAGTCTATTAACCTGCTGAGAATCTATTTCGATGATAGAATTATTGTAAAATGTAGCAATTGTAAAATCAGTCTTATAGTTCTCCTCGTAGAAACCGTTTAAAATGGCTGTTTTTCAAAGATAAACCAGTCGAAAAAATAAAACTAACGTTACATAAAAAATCTTTACTCCGAATCGTACAGAATCCTTCTAGAAAAACGTTCGCAACTTTCATTGAATTTTGAAATTGTTTGAGACAGTATGCGGGTATTAGACGCTCCTAATTGAAAAGTTGCGGGGGTAGGAAAGTAATGTTCGGAAAATTTCAAGGTCCGAGGTTGACGGCGGTAACGAACTGTAGCCAATGAACTTGTGACTCACGCGAACGGTCAAGTCCCGCCGATAGAGGCAGCGATCCCCAAGAATGATTCCATTGTGGCAAGATTTTACGAGTCGCTGTTAAAGCCTGTCATTACAGCGGGGTTTGCGGTTGCCGAAGCATCGGCAGAACGCTCGCGTTCGCATTCGCATTTGCGAAGGCACGAGCGCAAATATGCGCGGCGCGGCGCGGCGTTCCGAACAAATTCCCAATGATTTACCGCTCAATTTTATGAACTTATATTCCATAAGAATGACGTATCTATTTCACTTAAACGCGTCCCCGGGGCGCATGACGAATTGTGAGTCGTATCGCCATTGTAGCGGTTTATTACCTGCGGCCAGGTGTACGTTTCAGATACGAGATAGCAGGAAATGAATGGACGATGCGTCCCACCGTATAACTGGCCCATCCGATTTCCTCCTAGCTATCAAACGGCGCGACGCGACGGCTCCTCGATCCTGCATCGATTGAAACAGACTTTGAAACGGACTCGCTTCTCGTTCGACTCTTGACGCTTTGTCCGCGGCACGACGCATAGCCGCAGAAGCAGAGC
>CM052164.1:646409-676467 GCA_028455555.1 Augochlorella aurata | reverse complement strand
GACTCGTTAAAGTACGGCAAGGGGTTTAAAGGGGGAAGTCCCTGCTCTCAGACCCTTGAACTTTGATTTTTTCCTTCTGAAACAGAAACGTAACTGACTACGCTTAGCAATTTTATTAATTCCTTCTAGATGCACTAGTTGTCGATCGATCTAAATTGATTTTCAAACACAAAGTATTTTACACTCCGGGTCTAAACGAACGCTAGCCTCGTCGTTCAAATGTTAACGCCACGGATCCGTATGCGAACTCGGAGAATATTCGTTGCCCCGATAGCGTATTTTGCAAGTTGCAGAAATTGTCCAAGTATTTCGCAAAATGGAATCTCATGCGCGGCATCGGAGTGCGCGCCGAGAGATTAAATGTTCATTGAGTGTCAATCAGTGATATTATTGAAAATTTCACACCGATCACCGGAAATTGCGTAAACATCCGCCGACTAATAATCGGATTGATCGATTCAGCGCGATAACTTTTTGCGAGCCGCGCGAAAAGTGAATCATGCAGAATTTCCAGGAGTAATCGAATTATTCATACGCGTACGCGCCGGCTATCGCGAGCGTAAGCAAATTACGTTCACGTTGTTTTGGTAAAATATATTCCGCGGCTTATAATTTGCCCGTCTCGTTCATCTTCCGTAGAATTCGCAAAGAGCAACGGAGCAAATGGAACGAGGGTTCCTTGATCCCCGCGACGCGACGCGACTCGCCGCGACTCGCCGCGAACGCGGCCGTGATCTGCTATTAGTTTTGCCGCCATAAAGTAGTTAAACATACGGCACCGACGATCTATACGCTTCTAAACCAGTTCCCGACGTCGTGTGAGTTATAAAGACATTACACTTGTGGCGCTATAATTACAACAGTCCACCGGTCGTAATGTTCCCGCGCTCATTTTTCATTAAAAAAGCCAGGATGCCTCTCGCGCGCGGAGATTAGAGCGACGAAGATGGAAGCGCGCCTCAAACATCGCCACGCGATTACAGTGCTTTATTTGGTGCAACTTTTTCGAGCTCGATCGAAATATTGCGCCGGTTTCGTGCTATTTGCATAGCATTAACGTTCGCGGAGATCAACCCGATGACTCATGCCAGGCTCCGATTAAGCTCTACAACCGATTGCAGAATTGTTTTTGGACCTTGTTGAATACATCGCGAGATCTATGTTATCGATCGCGTAATAATAATTTAATGGACCTTGCAGTTGCGAGAAGCGAATGCGCGCCGAGCTCGAGTGATTTCGTCGGCTTTCTTAAGAGCGATTTCGAGTGGACAATGTGTACATAGTATCGTTATATATATGTGAATTAAGGGAGTCTGTAATTATCCTGATTATAATATAGTCACTGGAATACTCGTTCCAACATACACTGTTGTGGTTATTAAAAAGGTCATGATTTGAAACACTTTGGAGAAAATATATTTTGTCTCAGAGATTTTTAACATCGTTGCAAACGCGATATGTTCCAGGTCCGAATTTCAGCTGGCTCGTCCCGTTAAAAATAAACGTCATCCATTTCTTTGTAATCGGGAGGAAATTTCATTTTTGTGTTATGCGATGTCAGCGAAATATGATCTAACAAAATGTTGGAACAAAAACACTCCCCTTTTTCGAAACGCCCAATAAACTCCATGAAAAAGAAACTAGCAAAGATGTGGAAAATTACACGCGAGAGGTATGTACAATTTGCGAGTACTCGCATAAATGACGTAAGAACATCTCGTCAGCCGAGCCAACACCGATCGAAATCGAGCAGGACACCGAGCATTGTTCAGAGTTTGAGGAGCATCGTAGGGAGGCGACAGGGGTCGCGATCGTCGAACTTTAACGAGCATGCCAACTATATTAGTACTTATCCGCCACGTTGTTTACACGCACCGTGTTATGGAGTTCTTTCATGGACTGTTCCTGTCGTTCCGCCTCGGAGCGGCCTCGGTGTTGTCGAGTTGGCGCGCGGCAGTCGTAAATCATCGCGCAAGTCGGCGTCGCGCTTCTAAGGCCTCCTGCGAGCTCGTGGACATAGACGCGAGGATCGGTGGAAGACGACACCTATCTATCCGCTGGATAGTATCCAAGGAGTCGTCGGAGGGAACACCTAATTCGGACCGGAGATTAAACGGCGGCCAACGCGAGACTCTGCTAGGCGTTCCTCCGATTTCGAACACTTTCCTCTTCCTCACGGCGACGCGCGCCTCGCTGTGCCTCGCCTCGCCTCGCCTCGCCTCGCCTCGCCGCGCCGCCGAGATTTCAACCCTTTGCTGTGCAAATATACCTTCTGGGCACGAGCAGGGTCTAACGTTTCGCTTGCGAATAGTCTTCGCGTGCGCGGAACTTCGAGGTCGGGTGTTGATTTTGTTTAGTTGCAACGCGCCGCCCGGATCTTTGCACGCTGCTGATTCTTTTATCCTCTTTCTCGGAAATTTTTCCAAGGTAATCGGAGTTTAGAAAGCTCGCGAGAAATGAAATTCGACGGGAAGAAAAGCTCGCACCGAAAAATCCTGCCTCGAAAGTAGAACGATAATAAATATGTAACTTGGAAGTTACACAGGATAATTAAGCGCAACTCGGTGTTGCGTATCTTCGGATCCGTGTAACGATGAATATTTCAATGATCGAGGTTCCTTCCGCTTTGGATCGGAGTAATTCATTTCAGTTTGATCAACTGAAAGCTGGATTCATCTTGAAATTAAATTCCGGTGCGGAAGGTCGTCAAAGGTATTGATATTAACCCTTTGCCCCCTCAGGACAGAGATCAAGACTGCTGATAATTACGGTGCTTTCTAGATTACAAATTTTTGTTGCATTTCCCGCCGACACAATGCTACGCGAAACATTATTCGAGCACAGTAATTAGTTTCCAAATGGATCGAAAGATTTCATTCGAAGCTTTCCTTGCTACTTGGCGAATAAATTGCGTTTCCTAGCGTATTTTTGCAGAGGAACCATGGAAAGATTTGCGAGAAACGCGAATGCGAGAAGCGTATAAATATCTGAAAAATAGAAAACAGCTTTGGGAAAGTCCAAGCACGCGATAAAACGCGTGTGCGAGAACCCGTTCATCGAGACGTGCTTTTCATTTCGAGGAGCGTAGGGAAATTGTATAAATGTAGAATTTGCTGCGATAACGAACGAATTCATTTCGTACGATAAATACCGCTGTGCATATGTACACGAATTAGAAGAGTTTGCGATGTTCGGTAGTCGCGCAATTAGGGTCGAAACCTCAAAGGACCTGGTTGTTGATAGTACCATAGTCTCCCGGAAACTTTCTACCCCACCTGCGGGAAGAATTTCTTCTTCTTGTTTCTCTCGTGCTCGGTCCGTTGCATTTTATTCTCCCACTCGGAAGCAGTTTTATGAGGTCTTCAAACACGGTGTACAGGAAAAATGTAATAAACTGCGTACTATGCAGATATATACCTGCTAAAAAAACAACTTCGCGAATTTTTTCACAAGACTTTTACTCCCACGAAAAGCACATTATCGTACACGGAATCCTTCTACCGAAGAAGTTAATTTCCGTTTGTTCCTATTGTCAATTGTTTGCCGTATTTAATGAAGCTCCCTTCGTAATTTAGCTAATACGTGCGATCGCGGCAACAGCTTCGTTTTATTCGATCCTTGATTCCAGCGTCGAAGCAAAATTTGCCTAAAAGTGTGCAGAAACGAGTCGCGGATGTAATAATTAATTCGAGTTATTGAACAGCTCTCGGCTTTGATAATAATTGAATTTAACAATTCGACGTGATCGTTGGAATATTCTGATCGGTATTTCAGATTACGCGTTAAATATGCGTCGAAGCCGCGACTCGCTGCACCGCCGATACCGCGTTTAATATTGATTTTTAAATATTTGTTCGTAACACCTGCGATGTATTTTCAATTAATCGTCACGAATATGCTAATAAGATGCATACCCGATGTAATTTGATCGAAACGCGGCGTTGCGTCGCGTCGCGTCCCGTCGTTCGATGCCCCGCGTATTCTCTGTAAGCACCGAAACTGGTTTCGATGTAAACTCGTCGAATACGATTTCGGTAAATACCGGCTTCGCCGCTGATAGTTGCCCTGTGTACACACCTAGTTCCGGTAAACACACGCCGGTTGATTAAACCGAAAATTCTCGATATCAATGTCTATTGTGAGTATCGAATTTCTTGCGCATTTCGTACCCGTTCATCTTGTAATTTGCTAATGCATTTCCGAATATCTACTCGACGTCCTCCACCGTTGCACGATGCTGCAATTTTATCTTTTTAGTCTCAATTCGAATCCGCTAGACGAGTGCAACATTTTTCTCGAAATTTTGTGGGCGCGAGAGGAACGTAAATCTTTTCGTGTGAAATTTCCTATTATTTTTGTATTATTTCGGACAACGTTTATTTAACAGACCGATACCGAACATACAATTACACTAGTAGGTAAATCCTGACTGCTCGTCTCGCATGACTTTTAGTCAATGATCGCTTCTTGTGTCTATACTTCGACCTTGTTCGCCGTTTTACAGAGCTGTTCGTCAACAGACATACCATGTATATTTATATACTACAACAATATATAATATATTTTTAAATTTAAAGCTGCTTCTCGTACAAAGAAAATTTCGTGAAAATTGTTGTAATAAAATATGTTATAATAATAAAATGAATGAAAATGTACATTCGGTCGCCACGCCGTTACATAGTCGTCGCCGGTTTCATCTTATTATTACAACATATTCTATTACAACAATTCCAAGAAAATTTCTTCGCACAAGAAGCAATTTGAAGCTAATCCGTTTATCGTAGACTACGTATTTTATCATTAGGGAGGAAAGTCGTTTCATCCGGCCCGAGCTGATATTTTTCGACTGCGGAATTGATGGGTCTAACTCTTCGAGGATCGTTTATTGTGTTTCCCGGTTTAGAAAGTACGATGAACCGGGAAGATAACCCGGTGTGATATCATTTATTTCGGAGCACGGTAAAAGTAGAAAAATATTCAAGAAATGAATTTATTCCGAAGTTTTCGTACGAAATACAGGCGCACGAAGAGAAATCCGCAATATTGCCAGCGGCGTTTCAAACTCTACTCCGTGATAGTTATCGTGTTCCGATAAATCGAGTGCGTGTTATCCTTAGACGCTGGTGAGACACGGGAAAGCGAGAAACATCATGTTCGAGCATTATAACAAAAGAGTGCAGGGAATTTCAACTAACAACAGTAATAAACAAGCCGTGCATTATTTTGTCGGTGTTCTCGACCATTTAGGACACTGCGATTCGAATGCATTCGTTTCGGAAAATTCAACAAACGTCGTTCGTTCGTTCGTTCGTTCGTTGACGATGCTGTTCGCTTCAAATACAGCGTTGGCGTACACTGCGAGACTTGTTTCTGTTAACATAAACTACATTGAACTTCTTGGCGAAGAAGCAAGCCTCGGAAATATTTCAAAATTCTGGGCCAGGTAGCTTCAAAACGAGTAATTCATAGTAACACGTTCGTCGCCGACAATCGACCACAAATATGTTCCCAAAATCAAAGCAATTTAATGAATTAAAGCGAAATTAGAAAGCTAAAATTGATCGTAGGGGATGGCATTAGAACTCTTTCGCATCCGAAACAGTATAGTCAAATTTAGTTTGTTTGGATATATTAAAATGAAAATGAATTTTCAAAATTGTTTAAAAACTAGCGTCACCCACATTTGACGCTACTCTTCTTCAAATTGATACTCTTCAAGCAGGTGACATTTGAAACAGTGCAAAGATTACAAGAGTTTACAAATATCGATATATTATTTCAAGTCTGTGAAATAAACGTTTCCTTATTTCAATCTGCTGCAATTGACGCAACAATGTTTATTTCGCCCAATGGTCCTAGGAGTATTTATAACATACTCAGTTCGCGCAACTCGAAAATCAGTCTCGATATTCTTACCAACGGCTACACAGTTTTCGCTAATTTACGTTCATAAGTCGCGATTTGATTGCACGGAAGAACGATTCTCGAGCTGCCCGACTAAACCAGCGAAGTTACACGTGGCGATATAATCGAACGATGTCCGTGGTTCTGCAACAAAAGAAAGCGAACGGCCCGGATCGTAAAAGGCTAAACGACTGGAACCGTACGACTGGCGCAGCAACGAGCACGCCAAAAAGAAAGATATTTTCTCGGTGGTTTTATCGCCGATCGACGGTCTCGCAGCTTCTATCGCAGCTGCAGCGTGCCCTAACGAACACGCGCGAGACGCGAGAGATCCAGGCTATCGATCCGAGAGCTGCGAGAGCAGTCTTGAATGAGCGAGCCCGGTGCGGTACCCGACGGTCCGCCATCGCGAGGAGCAGTTTTTTTGCGGCGGGAAGACGTCGGGGAAGCGTCGCGTCGCGGACGGAATCGGTGGACGGCTTCGTGGTCGACTCCGTGGTCGTCCGCGAGGAAAGCGGAGAGCACGAGTTTATACGCGTCGAGGGCAACTGAAATTTATAATGCCGGGTAATCGTAGCAGGGCGTGCACGCACCTGGGTACTAGGGTACCGGCACGTTATTATGATTAGCTACTTTCGGTCCGGTCCAAGGGAGTGCTGGAGATTCCGATCGGATACGCGATACGCGACGCACACCTCGGATTACGGCCGGAGAAGATGATCTTCCTGCGGACGCCCGGGGCCGTCGTCAGGTACCTACACCCTACCCACCTCCTACCAAGACATACTTCATTTATTATGACTGTGATCATCGATTATGCACCGACGTCTAACCCCCCTCCGCCCCGGCCCTGTCGACTCGCGCCCTCGTCCCGCCGGGTCCTGTTTTACCTTTCCCTCCCTCTCTCCCTCTCTCTCTCTCTCTTTCTCGCTTCCTCCCTATCATCCCCTCTCACCTCCAGTCCTCCTCGCCGCGAGACAGTGGTGCCATTTCTCGAAAAGTACAAATTCGAAATTTTACCGAATTTTCGTGGACAACGGTGTTTCTTAAGCCGATCGCTGCGTGTGTCTTATCAAGAATGTACATTAAAGGTACAGGACTGATAATTAATTTCATATCTCAACCGCTTGTTGTACAACTTATTTCGCAGCTACGTGGATTAGCATTTGTTTGCTAGTATAAAAATTAATTATAAAACATACAATTATTCTCCTATAATAATCTGCTATAGTTGCTGCATTCTTGCAAAATTGACCTTTGGCCAGGTTTCCGAGAAACGGCAGCACTGCGGCGTCTCTTGTTTCCGTCTGCTTTCGACGTTCTCGGTCTCCTCGAGAGTTCTCTCTTTGTTCTCTTTCTATCTTCTGAGCTGTTTCTTTCACGATGCAGTCCGCCGCACCGCGCCGATCAGCCGCGAGCACGCATTATCTGCGGCTAGAGGATATACGAAGCGGATTACGCCGAGGGGGGCGATGGATGTCGGCCGACTCCTTTCCACCCCTGATGAGGGTGTCCGCTAAGGTCCGTGGCGAATTTTCGAGAGATGCCTCCACCGTAGGAGCGTCCTCTGGTCGGGTACAAATGGCTCCTCGCCGAAAAATCGGGCCGCTGATTGCGCGAAATCTAACGAGACGCGCCGTGACCGACGCTCGAAACTCGAAACTCGAAACTCGAAACTCTGATGCGTCCGTAAAATCTGTGAAGACCTGATCAGATTCTTTTCTAACCTTTTTTATTTTATTTATCAATACAACATTTATTAATACAAATCCCTGCGCAAACGACGATTTATAAAATATACGGCTCATATTGTGGTAGAAAAATCATTATACTGAAAAGAGAGACGACTAGACTTTGTAGCTAATATTTTAGGACGTTGCAAGTGGAAACAGTCGGTAATGATCAGACACCGGAGTGCTCGATACTAGACATAATTCACCGACTGTGTTCGATTTTACTTGCCACGTATATATAGAAATCATTACTTTTCAGTCGAATCGCAGAACAACCCCCTATGGATTTGTATAATTCTAGTCGTGTTTAAATAAAGCGTTTTAATGATACTGCTGCAGAATTATGGCTGAACTGCGTGTACTGCTTTAATATTAAAATAAAGTGCATCCAAGTGCAGAAAAGCAAAACTATTTAAGCAACTTGGAGGTATTTGGATGCCTCAATAATTATTAGACTTCTCTACTATCCTCTTTCCACGAAGAACTTTCTAGTCGATAACATGACTTTGTTGCTCGTCTCGATGTTCGTAAATCAATCCATGAAAATTGACATCTCCATCAAAATTCTGCTCTAATAATTACCATCGCATTCTATCCTCGAACTTCAGAATTCGACTCGTTACGACTCGCTACGACTCGTTAAGCCTCGCTGTTGCCGTTTCTCTGCAAAGCAGACAAACCGACGAAACAATTGGACACGTATCTCAATTATCATCAGCAGTTCACAATCAAAGTCAAAGTCCGCAGCCCGCAGCCAAAATACCGAAGCAGCTCCGAGCCAGAAACTCGCAGCGTGATGCACTCGGTGGAAGGTGGGAAATCAGTTTTGAGAAATACTCGATTCCCGTTCCCGGCAGCAAGCGTTACAATATAAATGTAACCAGAGCCGGCTATGCAGCGCGTACAAATAGCGACGCGCGAGTTTCGCGCAAAGCGAATCGTTCCGCAATGCTCCTATTACATCGCGCAAACAAATAAATGAACAACGCGCGCCCTCCCCGTCTCAGACGTTTCGAAAACGATCTCTTCTATGCCGCAGCTCGCCGACCTCGAAACCTCGAGGAACCACCGGAAAATATCTCTCGCACGCCGTTCGATGGAACTATCCTCTGGTCGGGAATTTTCGGACGGCGGATGGCGCCATGAATCTCCGATTGCATCGTTTAATACTTTTTCACGCGAGCTGTAATAGACGAGAGGGTGGTCGCGCGCGAAATGTACACGGTCGGGAGGGCGGAGGGTGTTGGTTGCTAGAGAAAGACGGCGAGGCAGCTGCCGACGGAGACAGAGGCACAGAGGCACAGAGGCACGGAGGCAGAGACGGAGAGAACGGGACCGGGGGAAGAAGGAGAAAAAGCGAGAGGGATGGACGAGAGCGGGGAAAAAGGGAGAGACGAGGGCGGTGGGCGGTAGGCCGCGGAGGGTGGAGAGGGATGAAAGAGAAGAGAAGAGAAGAGAAGAGAAGGGAAGAGAAGAGCAGAGCAGAGCAGAGCAGAGAGAGGCACCGAAGTTGGAATTGATCGGAGGAGGAAGGATTGGAGGGACGGAGCGGAGGGTTGCCCGCAGCGCAAGCGCCCCTCAGGCGACGTCACATTGATTCCTCCGGGAAGAGCTTACAAAATGGCCGCCGGCGTTCCATTCCTTCCTTGCTATTCGTACGGGGTAGGCTTCCGTCTATCTAGGTCTCTTTGTCTGAGGTATATGCGAATATGGGCGGCTGCCGTGGCGCGCTAGACCCTCTCTTCTCCTCTCCGCCGTCTGCCCCTCTCCCCGACCATCTCTCCTCGTTTCTCCGACGGGTACGAGGAAATCGATGCACCTTAGGGAAAGGAATCGCGTAGCTCTCTATATGCTCGCTAGTATAATCTAGCTAGAGCTTACCGGCTCGGTGGATGGCCGTGTTCGGCTCGATGGATCGCGAGCGAAGGAGAGTTGCCAGCGCGGAAGGAATTGAATTATCCGCCGAGGCGGAAGGTGCAACCTCTAAGGATGAACTGGAACCGCCTAAAGTGAATCTTAATCTGATACCGGGCGACGGAGCCGTTTATGGGAGACTAACCGGTGAACAAGATTGTTTTCGGCCGTCTCCCGGTTCAACCACCCCGCACCAGCAGGCTGACTTCCCATCGGAACCATCGCCTCGCCTCGCCTCGCCTCGCCTCGCCTAACGTTGCTCCAGGAAGCAGTGCCAAAGTACCAACCCCTTCCGGTTTGAGGCTCCCAGACGGGACACGGTCTCGCACGAAATGAAATGTTCGCGTTTCAATGGCACTCCTCGCCTCGCCTCGCCGGCGAGAGGCGATTATTATGCGGTAATTATCCGCGGGATCAGAAAGTGCAGTGCTTGGCGGCCGCGTTTGTTTGCCTCGGACTTTCAGCAAATGGCTCGCGTCCGGGCGCGAAATATTTCGACGAGGCTGCGCTCTTTCGAATCTGCCCGATGCTCGATTCCCTGCCAAGTTTTTCGATCGCGTCTACCAGAGAAACGCATTTCGTCAGAGTAGATTCCGTTTAGTAAATTCCGACGTTCTTCGTCGTCCCGTGAATACGAATATCTAGTTCTCGTAGCTTCGAAGTAGAGCATTGTACCTTTGAAATCTTCCGTGCTCAACTTCAGCGTCGAAAACTTATAAATAATTATATACAGTTTTCTTGAATTTACGACAAAAATGACTACTCGGAGTTTGGAACGGTAAAGAGATTAGCACTTTTATCGACAATTCTGTAGAACAAAGAATAGTATTTTATGGGAAGAAAGAAATGTTCAAGTGGCTTGTATCGGTTATCGAACACTTTTATCTTGCATGCAGATTCGCAGTCCGCCGATGAACAATCCTTTCTCGATTCGAAAATACCGATTACATCGAGCAGTTTGCACCTGCTTTAACCGTCGCGGAATCCTCGGGGTAAAGGTTCGCCTTGCTTTTAAACTCCGCAGAGCTTGAATCCTATTTACGTAATAGAATGCGTTTCCATAAAACGAAGAATTATAAATAAAGCAGACCAGGTTGATCGAAGGTATAAATTATAATCCGTCGAGGCGGAATCCGAAAATGTTTTGCGCGACCACATCCGAGGAAGCCCGGAAAGCTTCGTTTGTTTAACGGAGCTCGATACCTCAGCTGGCGAATCGTTGGCAAAGGGGAAACGATTATCCTCGAACAATCGAATTATTATGCAACACGCGAGCCGGATGAATTATGGGCGCACAGGGTATCTGGGTTCTTTTATCGTCAGAACCTCTGACCGCGGCTCGGCTCGGCTCGGCGCTGCGCTGCTCGGCGCTGCTCGGCGCTGCGCGGCGCTGCGCTGCGCGGCGTTCACCGTGGAGGATTAATCCGGAGACCTGTAATTGCGCGACGCGTGCAACGTGCCCGTGGCTCTGTGTGCACACGGTGCATCTGCCTGATTGCATTATTGCAACGTCATTAAAGTGACAGGCCTAGAGAGCGTGTATCTCGTTCGAGCCTCGAAATTTCAAGCGACAAACGACGCCGCGGAATTAATGGTGTCACGCAACCGGTAATGAGCCTTCGGACGAGTTCATTAGAATTTGCATAATTGTAGCAGTTGACACGCGAGGAGACACCGCAATCGATGAAATTGAAATTTTTCGGCTAAATAGACTCGCGGCTCGCGAGCAACGCGCTTCTGGCGATGCGAACGCGAACTTTTAAATCCCGAATAATTACGAGGCCGGTGTTTCCCTGTGTTTGCCGTTTCAATACATTTTATAATAATTACGCTTTGTAGTTCTTGTTGCCGGCCAGTCCGGTAACGCGGGAATATTGTATATTGACTGATATCGGAGCGTTAATCAAAGCTATTGTACAATACCACGGGCCTGTAAGCGTCGCCTATCGATCCAACGATAAACGGTAAATGACAATTAAACGACCCTCCATTCCTAACGCATACCGTCCACAATGTTGTGTGGTTACATAGAACGCAACTTTGCATGCGAATTATACGAAGCTCACCGAAATTAGAACGGTCCACGCGAATCGTTCGCTAAACCACTTCAAAGCGAGCTTCCAAATTCTGTATCCGAACTTCTTTCCGCGACGAGCGCTTTTTACAACGCCTAATACCAATGCGGTGAACGTCTAAATTGTTCTAAAATTGATAACGCAAAGTTCAGATTCAGCGATTCGCTTCAAATTTACACCTGATCTTCGGCAGTATTCAAAAATGTTTCCTTTTCATATCTCTGAAGTATGTTGTGGTCTAAATAAATGGACAAAATTAATATTTAACCCTTTGCGGTGGTATTAAGTTTATGCATAGGTGTGATGCTGGTCGGAATTAATTTCGTTGAACGAACTGTAATACGTAAGTGCAAGATTAAATAGAAGAAACAAAGTTTGTTAATTCTTTTTCAAAGTTTCGATATATGTAACACGGCAGTATGCTTTAATTTTGTGTAAAAATTAAAAAATAGAAAGCTTCGGTGGCTGAGAGTAGAAAAGGAGACCGCAAAGGGATGAATTTCGAAAAGTCGGATTTTTTTTTAATTATCTATAGTAATGTTCATGTTAAACAAAAACTTTAGATGAACAAAACGCGGTCTGAATCGTCCATGTACGAAAATTCTTGTGATTTCTTCGAAAATAATTAAAATGCACCATCGCGGGTCGAATGACCGTTTTCAATTTTCTATCTCAGGATTCTTGAGAAAACAATGTTGCTTTTTCGGAAAATGATTGGCTAAATTTCGTTATTCTAGTATATATTATAATAATAATAACACAAAGGCTAAATGAATCCAACTTCGCAACCATTACAAGATGAGACATGCTAATCATTTTTAGTGTCCGCTACGTCTAGTGTTAAATAACGAAGAACGATTCGCCTTTTGAAGTCGAAAGCGGAGAATACAGGTATTTCAGGCGCAATGGCTTAATACTTTCTTGCGACATCGCGCGGCTGCGCATTAACGATAATGATCCGCGTGCGAATAACAGACGACAACGCTTTACGACGGTTTAACGGACGATACACTTTTGCTCAAAGTGTACGCGCATCGGCCGAGCAATGCGTTTATGCAAATTTGCACGGGTAGTTGTACACGTGCGTAAGTACACACCGAGCGCGGCGCGATCGAACGTTCCCGTTTCGCCGCGAGTACTCGTGTGCAAATGGGAGCCACGATCTACGGTGACCATGAAATGCCACGTGAATATATCACGTTACCGAGTTCTCTCCGATATCGGCATTTCCTATCGTATGTCAGGAAACAATAATGCGACCTTATACGACCTGTTAGGCGATTTTTCAACCGCGAATCCGCAATTATCGATTCCCGAATATTATTACACCCACGATTCGCTTTTTCATTCGTCCTTTGATAAGTATAATCATCGATTTATCGTTGACTAGAATATCGGGAAATGGTCGTGTACGTCATGCCCGGAATTTCCTGAAGCGACAGTTATTCGAACACGCTGGTTAGCCTCTGTAATTCGAACTACCATCGAAAAAGGATGCTAGATGGACCTCTATTATCCGAACGTCAGTCTGTTGTATTTAAATGCATCTGTTAAGTCTTAATAAAATTCCGTTCTCTTGTCATCGATACTTGACGCGTCAAATGCCGATAATGGGACCCAAAAATTCCCACAAATTCGGCATAATTTAGTTCGCGAGACTGAAACTAGAAAGTTAAAGTGTATCACAGTGAATGGCATTTGAACTATTTTGCATTGTAAACATCTAGTACAATTTACTTTGTTCGCATATGTTGCGATAAAAATAAATTTTCACTTTCAAGGAATGTTCAAAATGGAAAAGGTTTTAGTGACTGCGAGCCATCAGTGGACAGGTCGACACGCCGAGTTCCATAAAGGCCCAGGAAAATTTCGAATTTCTCTGGTAAAAATTCGCGTTTTGGGTCGCAGCCGTGTCTGGCATCAGGCATCCCCAGCGCATTAATCGGGGACCGCGTTCGCGCTCTCCGCAGTTACCAGCTTGCCGTACGATTCCGCGTCTAAGCGGGGAGCTTCGGTCTGCGGTGATCGTGAAATGAAGCTTCAATATGCATGCGGTACACCGCTCTTTCACCCTTTCTCTGTGCCGCTGCATCCACCTACGCGTACGCGGTGCCCCGCACGCGTCCCCGGCCCCTCGCCGCGGCTGGAATCCTTTCCGTGTACCCAGGCTCTGTCTCTGTTCCGCGTCAGACGCGCTCCCGACGCGACGCGACGCGACGCGAGGCGACGCGACGCGACGGGGTGGTTGCTGGTAGTGCCAGCTGGATCATTATCCGCTCTCTTTCCCTCCCCGCGGCCACGGTTGCCGTCTGCCTCGCACCCGCGTCCCGGCCGACCTCTCCGCGCCGTTTCTCCACCTCCTGGTCCTCGTCCTCGTCCTCGTCCGCGTCCGCGTCCTCCGCTCCGTCGGATGCCGGCGGTCTTGCTCGCGCTCGCACGCTCGCGACTACGCTCGGTCCCAACCCCTCTGCCGCTGGCTGGCATCCCTCTCGCGCGCGCCTATCCGCGGCTGCTCCTCTCGCCCGTTTCCCGGCAATCGTGATTTTCCGTCCCCGCACCGACGACGGACCAACGTAAACCTGGAACTGCCGCCGCATGAGAGCAGGCCAGATGTGACTACACACATCCCGCTTTGTGTCCCGCGGGTTATTGAAATTCTCGCGTGCAGACGAGCCCCACCGAGCCGCGCACCGCCGCGCCGACAACGCCGAGCCGCGTCCCCGACGTCGTAGCCACCACCGATCGCCTATGTATTTTCTCTGCTCGTCCCCTGCGAACCGCGCACCGCACCTACGGTGTCCCGATAATTTCTTCTCTTCCTACTTCTTTCCCTGGCCTCGACGCCACTCGCCATACTTTCCACTCCGTGCATCCCGCCTCGCCTTTCTTCGCAGCCTTTCTTCCACCGATTCGTTTTCGCCGCACGCACCGTTTTACGTCCTTCTGCAGGTCGCGTTCCCAGCACTGCCAGGCTTTTCCAAGCTCCGATCGGCCGCCCGCCTCCCGCAGCCGATCGATTCGAGGCTCGAGACTCGTCTACGCTCTCAGCAGCCACGACGATCTTTTCGCCAGGCGGACGAGGGCCCTCCAGATCGTGAGCGTTCCGTGAGTTCGGGGAAATAGGTTGCCGAGATAAACGGCGAATTATAATTTTAAATTAGATCCGCGGCTGCGCCTCCCCCGCGCCCTCGCCCGAGCTTTCCTGCCGATCCCGTACACGCGAGTTCCCGGATAACCGCTGATTTTAGGGTAGATCCTGCGTGTTACCGTTGAGTGTCCTCTCTTAGGTCGAGGGCAGCCAGAGCTGGAGTGCCGCGCTGATGAGAGCGATATACAGGGTGGCTCGAGAAACGCGACGAAATTTCGGGGAGAAGTCGGCTCGCACGTTCGGATACGAAACGTTTCGGTTCAGAAGAATATTGTCAACCCCTCGTATTATACTATCGTTTAATTTGCTGCTACGTTGAACATCGTTTTGTTGCCGTTAACATCTTAGGCGCGGTTGAATTTTGCACTGAAATGCATGACGGACAGTGCTGTTCTCTATGCGAGCACATTGGAATGAAGCTTTCGATGATTAAATTATCATTTTTCTTAAACATACGATACATATACTTTAATTGTTTGAAGAGTTTGCCGCATAGAGTACCTCGTAATTTTTAAAGTTGGAACTGTTTATTAATTAGAAAATCGTAGCTGTTGCCACACGGTCTGGTACAACGCTGAACAAACGAAACCATCCGATATTTCGCTGCTGCGAATTCCGCCAGTTTTGCCGCATAAACAACGTGGCAAAGTATGCTATGGTTTCCAGAGAATCGACGTTAACTCTCGATACGTCTGTCGGGGCTATAAATTTCAAAGCGATAATAATTCGGCTCGTAAGTCAAACTATTAATGAAATTAGGTATTGCGTTCGATAGAACTGTTAAGAACTATATCGAAATACTAAAAGGGAGGCGAGAAATCGCTCGAGTATTGTTCGGAACGACATATATTCGAACAGATTACAAATATATGCATTGTACAGTGCAGTGCTGTACAAATTACAGCAATGCAATGTGTAACGAACAATGCTGTTCTCTATGCGATTACATTTGAGTCAAGTTTTCCACGACTAAATTATCATTTTTCTTAAACATGTGATACATATATTTTGACTGTAATAATTTACTTCAATAATTAATGATACAATTGAGTATGACATATTTTAAAGCACTTGTATTCGCATGTATGTTAATCGAACCTCGCATACCACTGTCAATTCCATTAGGCTACCCATCACTCGAAGACAGTCGCAAGTCGCAAGTGGCAAGTGGCAAGGGTGGTTGAGGCATCCAGCCACGGGAACATGCGCCGAGGAACAAGCAGCGGCATGCAGCGCAGCGCATCGCATCGCAGCGCAGCGTTCCCCGGAGCGTGGCGCGTTTACGTACGTCGATGTCCTCGATCAAGACGCAGCCCAAGCAAACATATTTACCAGAGCAAATTGCACGTCCCTAGTCACGTATGCATATTAACGGGCACGTGCCGAAAGGCCGGGCACCTCCAGCGTCCACTTCCGCTGCGGCCCCGCTCCTCCGCGGCCCCGTCCCCTGCGCCCCGGTGCGCGGTGCATCCATCGAAATCCCGCGTGTTAGCGCCGGCCCCGGTAAGATTGATGTGGCCGGTGTCAGCAACATAATTGAATGAGTAGCCTGGTACCTGTGTCGGCGCTCATAGTGAACGCCGCCGCTGTCCTCGCTCTTAATTCTGCCGCTCGCGGGTACGAGACTCTCGAGGGGCCAGAACCTAAACCTTCGATTAATTACCGGCGAACACCTGGGTTGTACAACTGGCCTCGGTGCTGGGATTGGCCTTGAGCATTCCAGCATCGATTCGGTGCACATCCTTCCTGTGACCGTCACCTTCTATTTGCCGTGGTCTGCGACTGTCGCAAGCAAATCACCGACCGTTCCACAAGGTGGCCATTATCGATCTCGGGAATCTAAATGTGCAAACGTCGATCCTCGGGAAATCATCGAGGAATGAGCTTCAAAACTCAACAAAGTTCGTAACTGTTCGTATAAATCCAATCGCATATTTTTAACCCCGGAACTACCCCGTTCCATTTCTCGGCATAAGTGACATTGCGAAGTTGGAGGTGACTCCAAATAAAATCTCAGTAATCAAAATATTATTTATTATTTTAAAAATATAAAATATGAAGTACGGCATTAGTTAGCAGGATAATGAAAACCTCAATGTTTTAGTACTTATTTACACGTTTGCAGACAATTTAAAAATATTGTGGAGTCACCGGCAACCCCAAGTTCTAAGGTTAAAGGGTGCTGGTAACTTGGATTTACAGAATGATAACAGCTCGATGCAAATAGTCGATGATTTCTGTATCCAGTCTAATTCGGCGAGCATCCTAAGCAGAAAACGACGAAGGAGAACGTCTCCGTTCGCGTCTATTTTAGCAGTGTCCCTTTTGAAAGGAGCCATCGTCGAACGCGCACGCAACGACCTCCCGCTTGAGCCAACAGATTTCGGAACGCCTAGTTTCCAAGCAGCGCCGTGAAAGAAGCATTCATCACCGGCGAACCGGTGGCTCCCATCTACCGAAATCAAAAGCATCCTAGCTCGGTTTTCAATGAGGCAGGACAGCGACGAATTCCTCGGACGTGGTCAGAAGGTTTCACGGACACCTTGTGTGCGCGCGGGAACAGTTTCTCGAGGCTCGCAAAAAGGAACGAGAGAATCGTTTAGGAAGTGTACACGATCCCTTCGTCTTACAAGCGTCCGTAATACGCGACCAGCGAGGAGAAAGACAGTCTCTCTCTTTGATGCGAGCTCGTGACCTACAATCTTAGAACGGACCCTATTTTTAGAGCCCCGCCGCGGTGCGCCGCGGTGCGCCGCGGCCCGGCGTCTTCTCCGCGGACCTGTTTTCAGACGCGTCGCCTCGCGCGCGGCTCATTTCGCACGCCTTTAACATTCCTCCGTTTTTAATGAGCGGCCCATGTACTCGCGATGGAATACGCGATGCCGAAAAGGTGCCCGGAATTTCGAAACAATGCACGAGCTCCTTACATATTCGACAATATTCGTTTCGTCGCCGTCGAGATGGCCGTACCTTCGCTCTCAGTACGAAAGAATGCTTACACTTTTTCGAACGGAGTAGCTTTTTTAACTAAGTATAAAACGTGTTCTCATCGAATAACGGTGCTCTCTATAAATGTATTGCGAGACGTTAGCATGAGAATCTGCGGCCATTTCTTTTCCAGAACGCATTCGGCGCAACGAGACTCTCTGCGGCCTGGCGAACCGTTGACAAACACCTGCTCGGCGGTCGAGCACGGAGCAGCGTGGCGCGGCGGCGCGCCGATGCTTCTTCGCTTCCGCGAGGCGTGTCCACCCACGTTCGATCGCATTTCCGTTAATTTTACAAGCACCGCGAGGACAATTATCGCCACGTTTGTATAGCAAACACGCGGCCGGCTGCGCCTGCCGGCTCGCTGTAGGCAGAAGCATTACTTCCGTCCGCATTTAGTTAGGCTGCTTCTGTTTGGACGCGGGCTAGGTCCTTCCCGATAGGCAAACTGTTAAAACGCACCCTCCAGTCACCGGCCACCGTCAAATAATAACGACCTACGACGATGCCCGAACGGAACTCTGATTTCGTGTTTGCCCTGCGCTCAGAAAAGTCGGAAGGAACTGGAACCTCGGGCTCCTCGATGCACGGTCGGCGGTCCTGTTTGTTAACCCTTTGTGCCTGAATGGCAACTTTCCAGACTTGTAGAGGAAAATAACCAAATACCATTTTCGTTTTACAAAATTTTAGAAATTTTCTATCGATCGTGTATGTCGTGAATATCTTGGCCGATGTGATATTGTTCAAATAAACAAGAAAATGTAGGACTAACTGCGTAGATTGAAAGATCGGATTAGAATTACTTTTAATTAATATAATTACTTTTAGAATTAATTTTGATTAATATTGCCTTTAATAACTTTTAATAAATAACTTATTTATTATTCGAAATATATATGTTGTCGCGAATCAAGGTGCAATCGATTTCTGCAATCTTTGAAAAATACAAATGCGTCTCGAATCTGTATACCGTGGATTTATCGCACGTGCATCCTTTCATGACATTTATTAACACTCTTCATTCGATTGGCGACTCTGAGACGTCACTAAAATTGTTAGATCACGCTCCAAGATCATTTTTATATTGTCAAAGTTTAGATTTAAAAAATTGTCAAATGTGTAACTATTGCACGGTTCACAAGATTCAATTAAAAACATTTAAAAAATTTTATCGCGTCTTTAGAAAATTTCAGTTCATGTAAAATTTTATTTAAAATTCAGTTGAAATGTAAAAGTTAATTTTTGTGTTATCGCAACGAGGGCCCCAAATTTGAAAAAAAATCATCGGCGTCGCGTACCATACGATTTAGCAATTTCTGTTGCACTAAAGAACTGAATTTGCCAGATCGGAATACGGCTATCGAAAGAATGCGAAGAATAGCGAGCATCGAAACCACGAAACGGGGGGAACGAGAAATCGCGGGAAGAAGGAATCCGGGCGAACTTAGCGTATCGCGTGTCCGAGAGGTATAAATTCGAAATTGATCGGATATCGATCAAGGAGTCAAAGCGGAATCCGACGCTGAATTATTCGAAAGGCGGACGGTTATAATTTGACCGGTGATAAATCAGAAATTCAGCGCGTACTGGTGCTCTGGCGCATTTGTTCCTTTGTTTTGGCGGCCGGCTGTGTACCTACATCGGCGAGTCGGATCGACCTCCGACCCCCGACCCCCGAAAACCCTCTTCTTCCCGTTTGTTTCGGGGCGAGGAGCCAAAAAGTACAAGAGGAGCATCGAAGGGGGCGTACGGTGCGCCACGTCGTAAACATATTTTTATTAAATAATTAGAGATTAGGGCTGCCCTTAATGGCTGGTTAGCCCACTCGTGCCCTCCATTCCGCGCATTCCATCGCGGCGTACGTGAGATTCCCACACTACGTATCTCTTTAAACTTCCTCGGTTTCGCTGGCCTGCGCCAGATCGGCAAATTCCCGGACTTTAAATGCTTCGAGCACGTAACCAAACCGCGATTAAAGAGACCGCGTACCAAACTGTTCTTAACCATCTGTTCAACAGAATTGCGATAGCTCTTTTGACACTTTGGCACGCGAGTCGACGCGTCGCGCACTAAGGACACGAGGGACAAGAATGTCGAATACAAATACTCGCCTACAACGACATCGTTTCATCGTTTCATGCGAAATTCTTTCTAATTTGTTGTTTGTTATATTATAAGAATCTGGAAAGTCTTTATGTTTCGGATTGCGACGAACAATTTGAAATATATTAGTATATAAGTATTTCGCGCTCTTTCAAAATTAAATTTTTACAATTTTTACTGTGATTTATGTACATGATATTGAAGAAAATTCTGTATGGACTTTGCAATCCGGTAATTCTTTCGTAAGGACGCTCTTTTTTACTCAAAAATGTAAGTAGTAAAATTAATTTTTACATAATTCGATTCTATAAAATAAAAAATACTATAGAAGAATATCTTTTCAAAATTCCATTTGGAAATAAAACAAGCTGAAGATAAGCTGAATTGTGACAGTATAAATCATTTATTATCTAGCACTGAATTATGCTCGCTATTTGTTGCATAATATTAGGACACGCTCGTGGTAAAAACTTTAAATTGGATTTTAAAGCGAATGAATACCGTGGATGAATTCAAACATTTAAATATTTAACTACGGCCCATTTTTGTTAGAATACCATGGAAGCAGCAAAATAATAAAAATGTTTTAATTAGACTGCGGAACTTGCAAATGCACATTTTCATAGGCAAACTCTGCACAGGTGAAATAAAATCTTCCACCGTGAATGCTATCGACAAATGAATAATGGAAGGGAGCTCCATGAACCGCTATACAATTGTACATATTATAACTTTACCGTGGCACCATCTGCACATTTTACCGACACAAGAAATAAGTAAAAATAAGCAAAATACCTACTGTGACCTATAATAACTATCATAGCAATAATTGTCCAGTACAAAAGCTGTTAATTACTACTGTATATTATTCGTGACTCCCTACGATTTCTACCATAATATATGTTCGAACAAAGAAGTTATCTAAAAATTTATCATGGAAACATTTTTATAATACCAGGACTGTAAAAGAAAAAATGAGAAAAGTAATCTTAACTGGTGTTATAGTTCTCTATCGTTAAAGAACCCGTTGACAAAAGACTTATGCGAGGTCCTACTGGAAGCTTAGGGCCTCGAAAGACTACAGTCAGCTTCTCCGGCCGTTTCCCCGAAAGGTTTCCAGGTTTCGGCAGGAAAGCGATGCGAACCGATTTGTTCGATCGCGGGTCGCCGCCCACCCGAATTGTGCTGCGCTGTTTAAACACACGAAGGTGCCGTGTGTACACCGATTCCGTCTGCTGACTACCTATCTGCCGGCTAGCCTCCGTGTGCGTAGCCGTTGACCGCGTACGGCGTACGGCGCACGGCTCACGGGTCTAATATCGGGCCGCAGCTTTGTGCCGTCTGTTTGCTTTGGCCCGGCCTTGTCGGTATCGATCACGTCTCCGCACCGACCAGTCTTCAAAATCCACTCGACAGCGTCTAATTCTAGGTGTAGCGCGGACCGGGATCGGGATCCGCGACCCGACCCGTCGATCCGAGCAAACATCGGACGACGAATTGGTTTGATTCGGTGATTCGATGGAAAATTCGACACAGTCGCCTATTCACCGGCCGGGCCTCCTCCTGGCACGATGCTCCGGCGTCTTCGGACTGATCACTTACAGTCGGTCTCACTGAAAATCCTCCTGCATCGTATCTTTTCTAGTTTTCTTTACAGAATATTTTATATAAAGAAGTAATTCCTATAACCTGTACCTGCTGGATGATTTTCGGTGTGACCGACTGCGTGTCTCCAAATTGTCGTCCAGTTGGACGCGCATTTTTATGTCTACCAAACGATCTTCTTTATTCGAAGTACATTCTCTTGTATTCGAATCGCAACTTGACGATACAAATGTTTCCTTGTACTTGAAATATTTGCACACATCACAAATGCTCAAAGTCTCGAATCGAATCATCGCTCTAATACTGTTCCTTGAGAGAGAACGGTGTTATAATTCGAAGCTACTCAAACTCTCCGTCGGGGCGAATAAAATTCGTAGCCAATTTTCAGGCCGGGAGGAGCTGGTCGTTGAACGAGGTTTAATTTTTCATTCTAAATTCATACTGCGTAGAATCTTATCCGGAGCTTTATCGATGATAAACTTTTAAATGGCCCTTCTCGCGGACGTTACCTTAATGCCCCGCGGACGTAATACTAAAACTTTCACCTTCGCCTGTATTTCGCGGTGCTCCGCTCTACAGCCTGGTCCACCCCCGCAGCCCCGCACCCTCGCACCGCCGCGCCGCCACGGTTGCGTTCCGTTCCGTTTGTTCTTCGGTTTCGTTTTCTCCCACAGTGGAAGTATAGAGCAGAATCCGAGGGAATCGCGGTACCAAAAAAGCGAGGGAGTGAATATACGCGGCGCGGAGAGCCGAACGAAGGAGGAAGGAGAAGAAGAAGCGGTTGCCTAGCCGAACAGAACCGAAAACTGTGGTTATGCTCTTCAAGAGCCACTAAAAGGGCGCCTACCTGCCAGAACCATTGATTACCGAAACTCTTCTTCCCACACAGTCTCAGAGTCGGAACAGCAAGTCAAACTACGGTAAAAAGCGCTAACGGAGCTCACGGGCCACGGTAAGTATACTATCCTCACGCCACTTAGAGACCACTGTAATTTCCATTAGGGACTTTGTGTAATCGCTTAGGTGTCTATGCGCGGGAACTCGCCGAAACCGCCTTTATGACGAATCGCGGATTCGGAATACAAACGATCCCCTCGACTCCTGGAATCTCTTTTGCTCGAGTCGTGCTTGCGCCGAATTATCTCGAGCTGGATACCATGCTCGAGGAAAGTACCTCCAACGTTCACCAGAGGAAACCAAGTAACTTAATTAAACTCTTCAGAGATGAATTTTTATAGTAGGGAAAAATCTATTTAATGTTGTCGCTCTTATTTTTCACTCATTTTATGTCATGCGACGAGGTTTCTTTTGACATCGGTGAGGGTTTCTGTAGCGAATAGGTCTTCGAATGATTCTCATTTGTTTTTACACTTAGAATAATCATAATTTTAAGAAAACTAAACGCACACGTACGTGCCAGTATTCCCGAAGAGGTTAAAAATAACAGTCTTTTGAAATTCTTTTATCGTTTCTATCGTTTCATGTTTGATTTGCTATGCATCAGTTTTGTATTATCGGACATATCCATTCTGAACAGGAATCTTACGGCTGTTAAAAACTGATGTCTCTGAAAACTACAATTAATTTAAGCGAAATATTGCACGATTTTTCAAATACCGTGGAATTGAAACGCACGGCTCTGCCGTCGAAGCGACTGCTGTAAAATAAGAAGGTAATTAGATACGATACCTTGAACTGACCTGTCGGAACAACTTATTTCTCGGTTTCTAACCTTGATCCTACTGTGCGTGATCTCTGAACCAGACGAGCCGGGGAGGTTCGTTATAGGTCGGATACTTGCGTTCACCTAATTGCTACTTTTATACCGCTTCTGTGAAACTGTGTTCGACGCGGGGAAATAATTGGAATAATTTATGAATCGGTAATTACATTTCGGTACGTGGAAAAAGTGCAACGTTGACTTTCTCCGCGTCCGTATCATTTTTATCGATGGCAAAAATTGTCTCGGTGTACGGTGTAAATTATAAATAAATAAACGGAGCAATCGTCGACCGAACGTTTAGCAACCTCAACGAAGTCTGGATAAATTTTCTCCTCCTATCTCGCTTCATGGAAAATTCATCGAAAGGAACGGCGCGTATTTCAAGGTTCGATAAATGGTTCACCTTCTCGGCGACATAACATAACCATGAGAACTGTGGTAGGAGTCGCAATTGATCATTGGTTACCAGTGTTTTCGAAACGACGTATCATTAAGTCGGTCGCGGTATCGAGCGTGCCCTAAGGTATGATATACCTTTAAGTAGGTTATACGATCAAAGGAGTGATCCTTGATCGAGGCAGAAAACCGTGTGCGCGCTGCGAACGAAAGAAGGCGATCGCGGGTGAAGGTGGGCGCGGTACTATAAATAAAGATTATGCGACATCGCGGCTGCAACGTAAATGGAAAAACCAATGAAAATTCATGCGACTGCAACTGTTCAATTACGCGGGTGATGAATGAGGAAAATCCTGCGCGTGTTACATAAACCGGACTCGCGCTCGCAAATTATACAATGCCTCTGGAACGTGGTTTTCAATCGCTAAACCTTATTGTCATTTTTAACAATGAATATACCGAGGTCTGAAGGCGATTAACAAAAATTGTCTCATAACAATTACGAGATAGAATTTATTTAAATATTTTATAACTTTTATAACAACGTGTGCCCGAATAAAGAAATATTTTCAACAATTTGTAATGGAAGCAACTTTGTAATTTCAATAATTATGAAAGAAAAACTGTGAAACCGGTCATTTGACTTGGTAGGTGGTGGTAGGTTTAGTGTTAAAACAGTATCCAGTCGATCGAACGATTTTCCTGGGAAATAGATCTTCATCTTTTTTTACATTTTTGGAGAAGCATGCACCTTTCGAAAATTGTTCTCGCAAGATGATGATTCCAAGATTATGGTAGGGCTATACCTAAACTTGTCTGTAACTAAGGCATCAACCGAGTCTCTAATACGTAGGCATGTTGACCTGCTTCGTAACACGACTCTGAGTGACAAGGGTCGATAGTTATTTAGGAAAATGATTGGTCTCGTTATTCATATACCTGCTGTGTTGTTGCATCTTTTTCAGGAAATTCTTTCGACGATTTCATCCAAATCTGGACTATCGACGTAATATTTTTCTGTAGAAAGTTAAGAAAATTCTGATACCTTTCTATTACGTCATAGATGAGATGATTAATTATCGGGACTCAAGCTATCATCTTTCAAAAAATAGGAAAGAAAAATTGGCGGAGACCAAATTTGGTCTTGATTCGATCACTCGCGATGCACACTGGCCAGCTAATAATTCGTGAGCAAGGCAAAGCCCTGTTCCCGCAGGAACTGCAGCGCGACCAAGGTTAGGGCCGCCGCCGATTTGCGGCTGGGGTCCGGCGAAATTCTCGTTTCGCCCGAAATTCGAAGCTGTCTACGTGGGAGGTGTCGGGGCGTCGCGTCGGCCGGTCGCGGTCGTTTCCTTCAGCGAAACGGGCAGGATTTCGCGGAAACGGCGAGACTCGACGGAAGGATTCTCATGAACCAGATCCGCATCGTTGGTCTCGGGACCCTTTCCTCCGTGGTCGTCTCGGTCCGCTCGGCGGCCGTGGTTTGCAGCAAGGTGGACGCGCAAGGGCCTCGTAGGAACGAGCTCTAGCTAGAGAAGGAGGCGCCAGGGCGTTCTGGCCGGGGTCAACTAACCTTTTCATTAGGTAACCCCGTGTAGGCCGCATCAACCGCGGTCTATAAAGTCCTAAAGCATTGACGCAACCAGCATCGAGCCCCTACGGACCGAACGCGGGCCAGCGGGCCGGCGCGGAGGGCCCGGCGCAGCGGGCCGGCGCGGGCCCGCGTTCCCTGCCGACCGTATAATTATCAGCGTGCCGAAGATAAGCCTAATAATTTGGTGGCGCCACGGAACACTTTGCTGCTTGGAGACACGCGAACGGTAATTATCACCCGCACCAGATCGACGCGGCCGGTTCCTCGTTTCGGACCCTCGTTCTTCATTGCGCCCCAGCTCCGATCTACCTACGGATCTTTTAATCGATCCGCGACCGCGGCCGCCGCTGCGTGGGCGGGACACCCCTGTCCCTTCGAATCCGCCAGATATCCATCAATATCGGTACCCTGCTTTCTAATTAATTTATTTCGTAATAATATTGAATCTTCGCGATCCTCCAGAGTTTGCAGCCAGCCGGAAATTATTGCTCTTCTAACGACACAACGAGCGGAGCAAACAAGTATTATTTATTAGAGCCTCTCTCTTCACCGGTCCCTCGTTCCGCTTCTAAGAACGTTCGAACCTTTCGTTTATCGCAAACGAAAAGGAACAAATTATGTCAGCGTTAATGAAAGCGTTGATATCAGAAATCCGAAGTCCCCAGAAGTCGAAAATTAGTCTTGTACTTAGCTAGAAAATTATTTCTAAATTACATTATAAACTATCCACAGCTATCGCCAATGTTGTCTATTTAGCCAAACTATTATAATATTCCATTAAAAGCTAGATGCTTTAATTGTCCGCGTATTTCACAATTTTGACCGTTTTACCGACGACCCTCTGCCATAGCAGCGTTATAAGCAGGGTCCTCAACGATCTCGCTCAAGCATCGTGCTATGAAACGCTTTCAATGATTTCTACCTAGCGACTACCTATTCATTCCTTGTATATTAACGGGCTCCTCCCGTGGAAGAATAAATAGATCAATGAATGGAAACAAAAAGCTTGAATATTTAAGTGGCATCCCGTATATCAAATTCAGCCGCGAGGAGGAACGGCAGGCTTGTTTAAACAAGTCATTTATAGCGCGTCCGCGGCGACACCTCGGATGGTTCCCTAACTAGACGATCGGCAGCCCCTACCCGTTGCACCTGGTTCGATGTGTGCACGCGCAAACGAAGGTCCCGCGTCGCGTTATAAGTTTCCCTTGAGTAACTGTCCCGCGTTAACAGCACACTATATTATCATAACAAATTGGATTCCTATATCATAGCGTGTGGTCACCGCGTTGGCCGCCGATTATTTCCGAGCTTGTTCTGCCCGGCCACGGATTCATTACGATTTTATCGTGCGCAAGATATACGACCGTTCGATATGCTTAACAATTTACTACCGCTACGCGAATACGCTGCGGAAACGCACGCGAAAGGTAATTATCACTCGCGCCAGATGGACGAGTTTCACGGTCCGATCTCCTTTTTACGCGTTCTTCTTTCTCTCCGCCCCTGCCCTCCCCGCCCCTACGGCCCTCCACCTTTTTTCTGCCCCTCCTCTCTTTGTTTCTCGTTCTATCCAGCCGCCGCCGCCGCCGCCGCCGCCGCGCCGAACGTATCTCGTTTTCCACCCACGCGACCGGCCCTCGTTACGGGACACTTATCTCCCCGGCGAAGATTTCTATCTGTTTTTCGCGTCATTATGCGCATCCGGCGATCGCAACAATGCCCGGTTATGAATATCAAGCGTTCGGCTCGGCGGAACCCGGGATCGCGTGTCGTTCAATTGTATATTTGCCCCCGATCGGCTCGTTGACTTGATAATTCCATACGGTGTGCAGCGTGCAGACGCCCGGTGATTTAATGATCTCTAACGGCTCGCTAACCCGTGACTATACGAGATCGCCGGTGATATTCCTCGGTCCCCTTTAATTACAAAGCGACTCGCTGATCGGCCGCCGCGCAGTCCCAAAACTATCAATTAACGAGTCCCGGCAACCTTGACATCTTTTGCTTGCCACGCGTATGTCAACGGTGGACGCCTACGTCTTCTTACGGTGCATCGCCGGTGTCGTCAAGATATCTAGCGATTTCAAAATGTTACGTCGCCGTCGAACTCCTGCCTCTGACAACTCACGCAGGAGAGATCTTTCAGATCAATTTGTAATGGAAGGAAGAATATTATTTCGGCCTTTAAATCGAAGCGAATACGGTGCCCTGCTCCAATAATTCCTTCCCCCACTACTAATTGTAAGTATAAAATGCATAGATTTTCTAGCGAAGTTATATAGTAAAGTATGCATTTCATACCTAACCCTAGAGGGCGCAATTTTTGTTTATAGGAAACAAAATAAAAAATAAAATTGGAGCTTGAAGAAAATAATAAAATAAATATTTTATTATCTTCTTTTATTTTATATCTTCATTATCTTTTCCCGATTCTGTATCATCTGTTTTATATACGCAATAAATGTAATATATAATATATTTTAAGATTTCGAGTACTCGAAAATCCTCGCTGCTCGATTTCAAATTTGGATACCCCAATTTTCCGACTAGTCAAAAAGTTTTTGGGTACTCTTTGAAAAATCGCCTCTAACACTTAATGAACTAATATTTTTGAACCGTCGAAAGAGTCGACGTCATTGAGGGGGACAACGCTTCGGGACTCGATTACGAATGATCAATTCCACTGCAAAAAAAAAGAGCGGCGCGGATGCGGACGGATGACAGCGAGCACGTGAAATCGTGGAAACGATGCGACGCGTGCAAAAGTTGCGGATGAAAGGCTGAGGTCGCGCAGCGCGGCGCGGCGCGGCGGTGTCCGATCGCAACAAACAATTATTATGAAGCGGGTATCCGTTCGTGTGACATGAACGCGAGTAGACAGACAGGCAGACAGACCGACAACCTCTCAGCCCGCGGGGCGAATCCGACGCAGAAAATCGACTATCTACTAGATTCAATGGCTCGCCGCAGACCGGTACGTGCCGCAGACATTCCTACTGAAACTCGATTTACATAAGAGACGACGACGGCTTGTAATACGTCCGCGGATTTTACTTTCGACCGGGAGGGACTGCTTTCCCGTATTTTCCTGGGAACCGGAGATTCGATTTGATCTCCCGTGGCAACGCGTAAGCGTAAGGGATGCGTGCTCCTTCTCCGCGCTCACCGTTTGCCCGCGCCTCCATTACAAAAGAACGATCAGCCGTGTACACGCGTGCCCGTGAAATTGAAAATCCCGACATGTCCCGCGGATGTGTTCGCATTGCTGCGATTCCGCGGAGCAACGATGCTTTCTCTTCAATTTCATCGAAATTGCCACCGTGGTCTCTCAGACATTTTTCGCACCGGTTTCACAAACACTCGAGTTTAGCCGTTTGAAAATACACTCGAACGCGCTGCATGATCTCTATCAAAACCGAATCGTTTGCGAAGATTCTATGAGCTATTTCCTAAATACCAGAGCGTTCCACGCTTGCATTAGGAATTCTAAACAGGTTCGCCGGGCGTTCTCGTTTTGTGCACCTAATTGCTCGACGCTCATGTATATTGGGGATTATAGTAATACAGTTATCGCCGCAATTTGTCGATTAGAAGTTTAGAAGTTTGGTAAGTGCCGCAGACTAGGGTCGTGTCGTGGCGATAGCGAGCCCCAGGCATTTTTCGATTCGACCCATCAATCTCACGACCCTGCTCTCGTTATTTTCATGAAGCCGGCAATTTTTTCTGCTTTCGCTAGATAATTCGAACAAACAGGACCTTTCGGACGTCCTCTTCCAACAGACTTTTAACACATCGAAGTAACAGAAATTTTCAGAAACTGCTGGCAACCGTTTCACCGAGGTCGGCGCAGACGGAATAAAAGGATTGTTAGGCAGAAAATCTCCGTCACTGGGTAAAGGTTAGATCGATGCTCGACGAGGACGCATAGAAACAGCGTCCGGTCACGCGGAACTATACTTAAGCGAGTTCCGCTAAAGGTATTGATTAGCGAGCGCGCGGATCCCGCCGAAAAGTTGGTGGTCATCACGATCATCGGACATCATCATCATCATTACGGCCGGGAACCGTATCTAAGAATCAAGATGCTTATCTTGGTCGCCCAGGCTCGGAATTTGCAGTTGGGCTCTCCCGGGGAGAGAGATGGACGCTCCGTTAAAATTCCGTCTGATTTTCTCGAAACGAAGCAAAACCAAAGCTGATTTGAATATACCGCCGCCAGTTGAACTGCTGCTACGTGTATGCGCGGATCCGTACAAATTGCCGGATCCTGCACCGGCAGGCCCCAGGGATATGCATAAGCATAAGGAATGCGCGTTCCGGGCTTTCTTGCCCGGAGAGAGCGAGAGGCCGAGAGACCGAGGGAGGGAGCGAGACAGAGAGAGAGAGAGAGAGAGAGAGAGAGAGAGAAGGAGAGAGAGAGAGCAGCGGCAAAGGACGAGCAGCGGATAGATAGATGGACGGATGGACGAGCGGACGGAGGAACGAACCAACAGAATGCGCGTGCGTGGGCGGAACTCCGGCTTACACGTGTTTCCACGTAGAACCCCAAGGTTGGAGAACGAGCACCAACCCGGCGCGCAGCGCAACGCAGCGCAACGCAGCGCAGCGCGCTCGAGGAGAACACGGCGATGCGAGGATCGAGCGAACGCTTCCTCTCGCGATCGCCAGGATTCTGTTAACGTTCTCCGGCCTCCGAAAACAATTTCAGACTCCTCGTAGAAAACGCAACGAGCGTCGACGTTACGCAGTTTTCATGTAATCAGTACGTATTTGCAGGTATGCGTGCAGCAACGATGCGATTAATCTACAATAGCTCCAATCTTCCCTCGTAAGTTCACTACAGATTTCTTATTCTAAAGGAGGAACTAGTTT